>OZ026617.1:84221114-84228614 GCA_964020975.1 Hermodice carunculata
ATCTGTAAGAAGTAATTTCCACAATAATTTAGAATTATACAGTTTCGATTTTTTTGTCACAAATCTCTGTGCTTATTCCGCAATTGACCCACAAAGTTAAAATTTTTATCCTGATTTGAAATATTGTGACAAATTTATATATATATATATATATATATATATATATATATATATATATATATATATATATATATATATATATATATATATATATATATATATATATATATATATATATATATATATATATATATATATATATAATTATACCATGAATATGTTTGCAATAATAAATTTCAATCTGTGGATTTGCAAAAAATAAAAAATGGAAGCCTAGGGCCACAGCATTTCTACAGGACAAAATGAAAATGTTCGAATTACTAGACTGAATCAGCTGTTGGATGTGTTTGTTTAAAATTAATGTAAACATATGCTGTCTGCAAGACAACAAATTTCACAGAGCGTGTAACCTGGCAGAGAAATCTAAAAATGGCACGGATCAAAGTAAAAAAAGGCAGGGTCCACTCTATTTTCGGCTGCAAAGAACAGTAAACAGGTGGGATTTTTTGGGGGGGTTTTTTGGTTTTTTTTGTTTTGTTTTATTTTGTTTGTTTGTTTGTTTGTTTTTTTGGTTTTTACTACCATATTTGACAAGGTTAAATATGAACAAGAAATTTTCAACAGAGAGGCAATTAGAACGTTTAGAGTTCCTTTGTATGTTTAAAACAAGTGAAACAATTTTGAATGAAAAATAACAAACTAACAAAGTATAAAATAAAAGTGGGTGTGATGATAATTTTTGCGTTTCATATTACGCAGTAAAATCCTTTGTGATTTATACTTGTCGACGTAATGTCACTACCTTGATCCAAAGCATGAAACCACGCGACCGCAGAACGCATATAATCGAAATCAAACACAAAATTTCTAAAATTCAAAAATAACGAATTAACAAAACTACAACCTTTTATTTTGTAAACACATTTAATACCTCTATATTTGAAAGAGCTAAATGTAAAGGACTTTTTTTTTCAACAGAGTGGCAATTACAACATTTAGAGTCTCTTTGTATGTTAAAACAAGTTGAAGTATTTTTGAATGAAAAAGAACAACTAACTAAATGAAAGTGGGAGTGATGATAGCTTTGACGTTTCATATTACGGATCAAAGAGCACGTGTGATATGAACATGTCGACGTAATGTTACTTCCGTCGATCCAATACAGCAAACATCGCGAGTACAGAATGTATCTAATAAAAAACATGTTCAAAATATCTAAAATTGAACAATAACCGATCTATAAAACTGTCGTACTTTATTTAATAAACACCTTCGTGATTTATAAATATAAAAACTGAGTGTAGACAATAAATTAATTTGCTTAACTGGTTAACATTTTATGCATAAGAAATAAAGCGCAAAGAAATAAATAAAAGTAGTTTCCCTGCAGAAAACAGAAATTTTAATTCCTATAGTAAACTGCATGATTCATCAGTATATCCCAATTACAACATATTTAGATTTATTTTCTACACAGAAATTTAGAGGAACAAATGATATTTTGTAATCAGACTTTATTTTACCAGTTTCCAACCTTATAAGGATAATGAATTATACAGAATAAATGTGCTCTCCTGAAATTGGTGGCTATATATGTATGTTCTGAGTGCCAGTTTATTGCAATTGCTGTTGAATATATTTCATGTTCGAACAGAGCTGGCGTGTGTTGTGTTTTCAAATTAATAGGATTCTGTGGGATATTTATCATGTTTATGATGATAGCATTTGGCATTAAACTCTCTGAGGATTAAGTCCAAGACTGTGGTAAATTTTCAAAACTTCATTTTAAAAACAGCTGCGTGTATTTGTCTTTTAGAACGAAACACTTAACAAAATTAAATCAGCCTACTTTATAAAATGGATGTAAATCATTATGACACAAAGTAATTAGTTGTGTAATTTGGCGGGTATTTGTATTTATTTATTGTCACAAGTCTAAGCAAGTGAGGATGAACCCTAAAACAAACTTGAGCAAACATGGCCAGCGTCTTTCTAAATTAATCAAAATACAGTGGTTAAATTACATGAATGTATATGTGTATCAAAAAATTATAATTGTATAAAATATACAGAATCGATGAATTTGTTAACTTTTAGTAACTTTTAGTGTCCGTATTAATGCCTATACTATATTAAAAAAAATTCAAATCTGTCGTTTAATAAGCGACCGGCAAACTGCTATCACCCTGGAAGCAGGAATATTAAGTGATTGCTATGTTAGTTGCTTAACAAGAAGTTGAGTTCATCTAAGATTAATGACCTATTACTGTCCCATGACGGGATCCGTACAAAGCAAAGTTTAGATTAACCATGCAAAGCTGATGACGCATAAATTTGCTTGCATTTAAACAAATGTCATCGTATAAAACTCACAAGCATGTTTCCACATCCTCGCAGCATAACGTGTTCGAACCCCTACCTTTTTTTCTGCCATCGGAATAAGCAATGTACCCATATCCTTGTGAGCTCCCCTGATTAGCCCGCATACACACTTCACTGGCCCCAACATTCAGTGCTGTTTGTAAGTTTTCGTTTGGTGAGCGAAATAAATACAAAAGTCTCGATAAACAGGTGACTTGGCTTGACGATCAATTTAGATTTAAGAACGAAAAGTCGGAAACGTAAGGCCAAACAGCTCAGTAATTTGGCAAGGCTCTTTTGCCACTGGGCTGGTCTAGTAGTAACAAACCACGAGGTTGTGGTTCTGTTATATCTGTATGGTTTTTGTGTTCAGCATTGAATGTTGCAAGCCGTACATGCCGTGACAATGTTCAGTATTTGTATGATAATTCATTGTAGATACGCTCTCTCAAGCTGTTACAAAGGCATAACTGCTCAAAAATAATTAATGCAAAGAAACTCTTTACTGCTGGCAAAATAAATGTACATTAGAGAAGTTAATAAAAACAAACCTAGAAACAACACTCATAATATGCTATTGCAAAATTGAACATCAGAAAAATCAGAAGTGAACTCAGATACTTCCTAAATGCAAAATATGTTTTCATATATCTTACATAATATGCAGACACGCATAGGACAAATTTCGACACCAAATATATATGTGTTAGAAACTTGGGTTAAAAAAATTTGCCTAATAAATTCTTTCAGGTAAATATACACTGAACAATGTTTTGGCCACACAGACACATCTACAAACTGTACCTTTTCCATGCAGGAATGTCGATGATTTGGTCAGGTGCGAGGGTGGTAGGTAACGGAGCGCTGCGGCTTGGCCCCCTGCGACGTGCCATATCCAAATTTGTCACCCTCCTTGAGATGGCTGTGCTTGGCCTTGCTAAACAGTTACTACCATTAGATAAACGCTTAGGTGTGGAGTAAATATAATCCAAGGCAGTTGGATCAAGGTTTTTACCAGGCAAATTTCTCCCTGAAGGCGGTCTATCATACATGTATGAGTCTTCTACAGGGGAATTACCTAACCTGTCTGGCGTTCCTGTGGCTGATCCCCCTGGCCTGTCATTCCCAGGGACTTCCAGTTCCCTGCTAAAGCTTCCACTTGATGTTAACCGGCGATCAGATATGTCCGGTGTTTTAGACTTGCACCACATCCTCATGATGGACTCTCGCTCTGAAAGAAAAAAAAACAATCAAATTCAACAAAGCTGCATGATTGAGGATGACAAAAAATAAAATAGATGTACGTGCCATGTAAGAAAATTAAACTCTCCACTACAGTTGTGACGCGAGGGGCTTTATTTTTTAAAGGAACATCGAGTCTCCGTTAGAAAGGCCCTCCTCTACCCTGGGGCTGGTGCAAATGTGGTAGCATGACTCGGATAGTGCGGTGATGCATGTTGACTTGTCCTGTTGTTTCATGTGATACGCTTAGAACTGCTTCATTGCTTTGTATACAATCCTTCCACAAGCAGCAATGGCATTCTGTTCATTTAAAATCTGACATCCGTCAAAAGAAAAACCTCATCAACTGTCGGAAGCTGCGATAAAGGTATTCAATCTAGCATGTCTTATACATCGTTTGCAGTTCAGCAGAGTTTCACAGCTGACGTAACAGGTAACCGCATCATACATGATGATACTGGTAGGTATCCTGTGGTTTGGATCCAGATAAATGAAGTACATTGTATCTACAGAAGAGAAAGTGAGGATATTCTAGCCCAGCTTGGGATAAATCACGTTCCATAGTTCTAAAAAAAAGACTGGTACATGATTTTGATCGAGCTTTTACACTCTTGCGTAATTTGTCCTTAATTAGTAGTAAGTGTCAACGGAAATGGAAATGCCTAGTGTCACGCCTATTTTATTGAAAGGGTCTTCAGCGTGTAGCAGCTCAAAACATGTTTCGGAGCCCATACCCGTACATGTCTCTCTGAGTAGCGGCTCCTTGTCTAAGCTAAATATTCAATATTCAGCAAAGACAACTCACATAATAATTAATAAGTATAAACGTGGCAAATGATCGATGAATCAGCTAATTACGTAAAGTCTTGCTTATGAATGCAGAGCTTCATTTGGAGAAAGAAGAATAGTTGTCAAACCAAACATAATTACTAAATTTGTATAGTACAAGTTCAGTAAGAACATTTTGACTTACTCCTGAATAAATATGTTTGTCAAGTATGGAAATGGTTATTTTAGTCGGAAGAATATCATTTGGCACACTGGCACTCCTGACAGATTTTTTTAAACGTATTTATTTAGTCTTGATAGCCCTATAGAGCATCGAGATGACTAATACATGGGTTCTCCAGACCATGGAGACACACAGTAGGTATGTACAAGACACACATGACAATACAAATGTTACCAATATATTATATCTGTGTAAACTCTGTACGAATATAAAAGGATGATTACTTGTAACAAACAAGTTAAACCAATATGTATTGAGTTCAATATTTACCCGTTAAAGAAAAAAGGTGTGATACAAATAAATTTGCATAGTCAAACCGATGATCACTACAGTAACAGTAACGGAAACATTTAGTCGTTAAAGAGCCTGGTATCAATAATGTACTGATGGAGAGCATCACAGATCTGGATATTTAGGCAGTTAGAAAGCTCGTTACTGCCACGGAGAAGTATTTCAACTACCCTATCACTACCAACATGAATTATAAGATGCGGGCTAACCCCCGGAGCAATCAAATGAATAACAGTATTCAGTAATTTGTTTCTCTGAACGATGTAATAGGGACAGAAAAGTAGGAAATGCTTGGAGTCTTCAGTGGGATAAGAACAGGCACAAGATGGGTCAGGAAGGATGTTAACTTTGTGAAGGTCGGAGTTTAGTCTAGAGAATCCTAGGCGTAATTGCGTGTGGCAAATATTAGCAAATCTGTCACCATGGAGATAGAACTCAGGAACAGTGTCTGTGGCTAACAGAGTAGTTTTAAGTTTCGATTTGAATATATGTAGAGAAAGCGAATCTCTAATGTCGGAAGGCAGGTTATTCCACTGTTTGATAGCATCTGGGAGAAAAGAGTTAGACGCGATGTTCTACATCTGACGGGGCGCACTGATATTGAATGCCGGAGAGCACGACCAACAGGAGGAGGGGGTACTAGATTAAATAGATAAGAAGGAGTCAGTTTGTGGTACATTTTAAAGAGGACAAGCTTGAAGTATTTACGTCTGTCTGCAAGAGTTGACCACCCAAGTGCACGGAGTAAATTAACATGTGATGCATGTTTCAAGGCACCTGTACAAATTTTAGCGGCAGTATACTGAATCGATTCCAATCTATCAGACAGCACTTTACCACAGTTGTCGAATAATGCACAACCGTACTCAAGGATTGGACGGATCATCGAACAATATAGTTTGACCAGGGATTTGCGTGACAGTTTATACTTGAACCTACGCAGTAAAGAAATTCTTTGACCAGCTTTATTGGTAATCCGTGTGATATGGGCTTGCCAAAATAAGTCACCACTCAAGGTGATTCCAAGATGTGTATGAATGTCTGCCTAAGGAATCGGAGACCCATGCAAGAAGACTGGCGGATGATGAGGTTTCACTCGTTTCACACAAAATATAACAGATAGTGATTTGGTGGCATTGGTGTTACGTCCCGTTTTATTTTTATTGTACTTACAATAATGATTTGGTACATGTGCCCAAACAAGCTTTTCTCAATTTTGTGTGCTGATGTCTTTCTGACAGGCACGGATTTTTAAAGTATGTTTGATGATATAGCTCTAGAAACGATCAATTGTCACAATAGTTCAAGTCGACTAAATTATCCTTGAATATTTTCGACACACCTAATATATTATTTCATACAAAAGGAAAACGATTTTCATCCATAAATTCTGATGAACCTATTGACAGCAGTTGGGTAACTTGTTTTTCTCATGCAAAATGCTGGGTGGAGATCATTAATTCCATATATTGTTTGTACTGGCAACAAGTTAACTAAATCTGTTATTGTAAAAATGAATGTGAGAAGATCTTTCAAAGAAAGCTCTTTTCAGTTGTTCGTTATTTAAAAGATTCAACTGTATGTTTTAGATAATCAGGCTATGAAGTTTTCCAGTGTACCAAATCTATATACCAGTATTTTTTTTTATGTCAAAGGAGATCTATCAGGAATGTATGCTCAACTCTTGCCAAAGTCATTTTATGTATTGTACGGGTATGTAAATGTTTTGTATATTATGACTGGTTTAAAAATAGTCATTCATAGCGCACTGCATCATCAGTATAACACGATACACTGAATGTGATGTCTTCAGATACCTTTCTTTATCCTCAGGGAGCCAGATTTAAGTGGTGCCATTTTTCTTTAATGGTGGGTAGATAATAAGCCGACTATCTGTCTTTGAAACATTAAAAGGTAATTTGCCTCAGTTCTGGGAACGACTTCTTCAACCGTGGTGAAGCCCAGTGAGATCGCCTTTTAGTGAAACACATTTAAATTGAAGGCTATTGTGCATGCTTAAAGATAAATGGCGGGGGAGGGGGGGAGGCTTGAGATAAACACTTTAGGCCACTTTAGCAGTATGTAATTAAGATGCAAACTTGCGTCAATTATGAGAAACGGTAGCTCAGTTGCTTCATAATGGTAGTTAGAGTCAAAATTCTGCTCATACCTATAGGTAATGTGCATACAGCTGTGCTGAGTGCATGAACTGGTCCATTCGTGGAACTGCATATTGCTCCGAGTCTTGCCAAGCAGCTGAATCAAAGGCTTCGCGGATCCCACTATCACGAAGAACAACGAGTGGCGCCACCCCCACAAATTCACAGCGTCGCGCCATATTTATCCTCTTAACTAATTAACTGTAGTTTTTATTGACTTTGATCTGTAATCTTGCGCTGAACAGGTTACTTGATAGAACGGTCAACAAGTTGATCTTCTTTCAGTGTCATTTGGTGGAAGATCATTGATCGTTTCCATAAACATATTTAGTATGATAGTTAAAATAATTTCAATACCCATTATCCAACAACACA
>OZ026617.1:84233614-84476114 GCA_964020975.1 Hermodice carunculata
AACAGAAGTACAGGCGTATTTGATTTTCAGATATTTTGCTAATGAATTTGTCGACAGAAATATAGGCGTATTTGATTTTCAAATATTTCGCTAATGAATTTGTCGAGGAAAAAGTGATCACGTTTAGCCCTGAATTGGCTATCCTACCTCAAATTGTCTTTCTATCTCCATCCGTTCCATCTTCCTGTAAATTGCTACATATTTGTCCTGCTGATGCGTTAAACGATTACATGAACGCCACCCCAATAGGCCTAAAACAACATAAAATGACCTATATAATTGTGCACACCGCAAATGTTTACTTTTTCAATATTAATGGACAACACTTACTTATGTTTTGATTACTTGGAAGACGAACATACTTCAATCTCACATTATGGCCGTCACAAAACAACTACCAATTTGCAAAATTGCTGTTTCAGATTTTATACGGAAGAGTGCCAAGTGGAAAAAAGGCAGAATAATTGCACCAGACAGTTTAATACAAATCAATGATACTGTAACTATGACCAAGTCTCGAAGGTGAAGGCTACTGTACTATTAATCCTAAGAGATCTGACGCCAATGTATCAGCATGTACCTTTTTATGATAAAACATTAGCGGCAGGCGTTTGATGTTGTGCCTGCTAACTTTACTGTTTGACGCACTCTGCGCAAAAATTACTGTTGATTCAGTCTCCAGCTTGCCTCCTAAGCATCCCCCAGACTCGCTATTTGTTTCGGTTGTGGGCGCTCGTCTGTTTACTTTATGCGAAAAGCTAATGTAGAAAGTTTGTGTTTTTCCAAAATATTAAGATTCCTTATCATCTGCAAATACAGTCACTAACTGTATGTTTGAAAGTTAGAAATGAACTATTTTGTACATAATGTAGCTTTTTATAACTACTCTGGGTTGCTTACTCCATGTAAGCCAAAACACGAAGATATGGTAAACTGACAAGAACCAGTCTTGCACGTTCACTCAAAATTTGCACCTAGAACATTATCCTGACCGAGTAGCTGGTTATATAATCTGCACATTCCCGTGCCAATTTTGAACCCCTCTTGTGTTGCGTTTTCTCCAACACAACCCAGTTGTCATATACTTCTTTTTTGGTACTTTATAAAAATGGCGCTTGGGAATTGCCCAAGAGCTACCGAAATATGCATGCATGTTACAACCAGGGATCGATATCAATGCTGACACATCATTGTGGCTTTCAGTAAAACAGAAGCAAAAAGTACAAAAAAAAATGGTGCATTTTATGTGCAGTCCCAGGATGAGGCATAGAACTGCATTATAAATTGGCATGACACCGCAGCGTCGATTTTATGCATGCACCGGGCCCAGCTGATGTGTGGATTGAAAAACATGTTTTCACATGGGCATAGACCTATAGTAACCCAGCAAAACCCCCTACCCTCTCCCTTGTTAAGCTTCTATCATGGTTTGGTATGATCTATAACCACTGGAAGCAAGAGACATATAACGTAAATGAGTTGTCATTCACATGTAGCAGTTGTCAGAAAAAAAGCAATTTTAAAGCATTGTCGTATAACCCTATTTACAGCACAAACAATTTCGGCGTCATCATATCACACTTGCCCATCCATGAATGCCTTAATTCGTTCTTCAAAAGAAGAAATCCCGATTCTTGGCAGACAGGATGAAAGCTATTTCAATATGTTGTCAATAGGAATATATATATATAAATATATATATATATATATAAATATATATATATATATATATATATATATATATATATATATATATATATATATATATATATATATATATATATATATATATATATATATATATATATATATCAAAGGTCCAGAAAGCAGAGAACATGTATTCTGGTTTACCTATCAAAGCCACAAATAAAAGACCCAGCAGCCATGCCCAGCCTATTATCTGCGATTTGGATAATAACTCCTTGTTGGCTCGCTTGACGACTGGATCTTCAGAACAAGGGTCTGTTGACATTGCGCATTCATAATACCTACGGAAGAAAAATAAATATCACAAGTATGGTGACTCATCGATGTAGGCAGTCATGCGGAGTTCTGCAGCTAAATTATGCTGCTGAGCACAAGTTGTTTACATCATTTAATTTTGGAAATAAATTAGTTCAAAGCTTTATATATATACATATATATATATACATATATATATATATATATATATATATATATATATATATATATATATATATGTATATATATACACATGTGTGTGAGACATATTTCATTGTCGAATAGAAAAAATCGCTTAGGGTATGTAATTTTGAAAACAAGGACATTGCAGTCAGTGTTTCTCCTATGGGGATAGATCTTGGTCCATATATACATATACATATACATATATATATATATATTATATAGGCCTATATTCAACATAATGTTCACAAATGAGGCACATCACTTCAAAAAAAAATAATAACTGAAAATGAAAATAAAATAAAAATAGGAAAAAAGAAAGGAAAAACCAGTATTGTACTGCTATGATAATATTGTTAAATAACATCGGCATGAAAAATAAAATGTCGAGACATTTTTTTCCGTACAGAGAGTTGGCAGAATGTCCATTATTTCTTGTTTTGTGAGCCCAACCAACTTATTTTGTCATCTAATATCTCCAAAATCTCAATTATCACACTTGTGTTTTTCTTCAGGCTGACCTTTACCTCCTCATTTCCAAAACTTAACTTGCTTCACAGTTTGACTCAATGTTGCCAAGAGATACCTATCTATTTTATATTTTAGACAGCATATGGGTCGCGGCCAATTGATTGCACATCTTTTCCGCATAAGCGCCAAAGCGTCACCAGCATATTCGAATTGTGTCGAAAGCGTATGGCATTACTTTCAGACTTGCCCTCGATGTGTTATTACACGCATCAATTTCCATCCGTCTGCTCAGTTCATGCTTCATTTTGTGTGGTGATTGTCGCCGCAGTTTTGAAGACAAATATTTGCATTTTTTTTTCAGTGCAAGAGTTCAAAGAAAAAAGGCAAACGTTTGGAAGCTAAATTATTAACATAATGATACATATTTTGCTAGCGTCTACAATCCCCTCTGTCGGTGTTTTGATGATGTCCATCTTTATACCTCGTTCTGTCTTTGGACGTCACATCTCGAGTGCCTCTTGCACTCGACGTGTGGCAGCGCTGCTGGATGTGCGTCACGTTAGTCGTGTCCATGTCTTTTCTTACAAGAGGGACACGTATGGAGCACTGCCCTCCTTCCCAACTGTTATCTTTTGAACAAAATATGTTTAAACCAATGTTGGACCTATTATTATTTCCAATTATTGTCAACCCCATATAGAACTGATCCAGAGCAAAGTATATGTAGTACTACACAATATGTGGCGGCATTGTGTTTTGTTCAGTTTTGTTCACGATGAGGGAGCGTAGTGGTCACTACGTGTGCTCACATGGTTCGAGACTGAAGTGTCTTCTCTTCTCCGATTATAACTTACTTGCCATCAAGAAAAGCAAAGAAGATCCATGCGACCGGTGCAACTGTGGCCCTAGCTAGCACACCGCAGCAGCAATATGAAGACTTCCTCAGGCCATGTTTGCTTTCTGGTATCCGACGCCAACATCCCGTTACCAGTTGCCACGTTGTATTATTTGCAAGAATACCTGAAGATATGTAACTGCATTGGTGAGAAACTCGTCAAGGAATTCAGGGATCAAGGATTAAAGGAACAATGTAAGACTGAAAGTATTTAAATTGGAACACTTCAAATGCTAAATCCTGTGTACCTGCAAAGATTTATATTGACATTAAAACTTTTATCCAATACTATCTTTATAAGGTCAGTGCAACTAAAATTGCAAAAACAACAAACAGCACAAATAAAATGAAGCAATCTCATGAAAAAAAATTAATTAATTAGTTAATGAAGTTAAATGAAATAAAAACAAAATAAAAACAAGGTAATAGCAATTGAAATTGTATTAATTTGGTGGAGTTTAACTTTTAGTTACAAATTTCGAATTTGAAATTCTAAGCGACAGCAACATTTTGTTTGCCATAACTGCTTAAACAGTACATGCTGTGACTAAAATGGTTCAAAAACTTTACTGAAATACATGGCACAATTCAGTCCAGCAAGTTTTGTTTGAAATCAGATTATTTCATCAGTGTAAACCTGTACAATTGTTTCAAAAAACAAAAACAAAAACAAAACAAACAAATAAACAAAAACAATAAAACAACAACAACAATCATTGTTCATACCTTGAAATAATTTTAATTTAATTTTCAGAAAAGCTAACTGAACAAAATCATGTTACTCTTGACCCCTGATCTCATCACTAATGAGCTTTATTACCGGATAATTTGATTACACTGTTTCTCGTTTATCACTATTCCGGGTCGTGCTTCCCTGTGTCAGAGATATATCTATTTAATTAAATAACAAGTGCATTTGGCAGTGCCCAGGTACAAATTAAACTGACATCAAAGGAGGTAATGTGTAAAAGGGGAAAGAACATCTATGTTAAAGGTGATCTTGATTGTATGGGTACCACAAGTTAGAAAGTTGATGTTTAGTGTGGTTAGAAATGATATCTGAAACCAAAATTGTTAAATTTCATTTTCGAATATTGTGTTTTCTGTTTTGTTTTGTTTTTAGCTCCAAAAGTGCATTGCATTTGCAACATGAACGCATGGGAATTTTCTCCGATCCTCGCCCGATGTGGGGAAAGCGTTAGTGACGTCACAAACACAACCCTCTGTCCAGGGTTAATGTGTTATTAGCCAGGGTGCCTTCAGTTAGCCAAGAGTCATGGCAGATACAGCACAGCAAAGTAATTCCGGAGAGTGTGAACTGAGTTTTCCTTGTATTTGGTCTGATGAGGGTCTTATTGAACGTTCGGGGACCCAAGCCTCTGGTAAAATCCCCTAACGATGTCCATGTTCCTCCCTCAAGTGAAGATTATTGCGCTGCAGGCATTATGGTAACGTTCCTATATGTTTTAATTTAGTAGAATAGATGTTTGCGCCGCAGGCATTATGTCATTAAAATATAATAAAAAAAATTCGAATTTATTCCGTGAAAGCATCGATGGAATCGATTATTGTGCCGCCATTTGCATATGCACCGAACGACTTTTGACTGGAATATTAACCACAATGCAACACCGGAACAAGATTTTAACCAATCGCGTTACGTCTGCCAAATGAGCTATAGGTGCGTGTTTACCTACACGAGCCAGGTGCATGTGATACCCTGGGATATTCCCGGGGATGGTCTCAGCGTTCATTCTTTCTTGTAATTTTTTTTGTTCGAAATAGTTAAGCAATAATTTTATTGTTTATGATCATATTTAAAATTATATGATACGGTCCCCAATAGCACTTGCGGCATCCATCTTGGATCATCAGCAGAAACGCTGATTCTTAATTTACATGTTAGGACCGGTCGGAAGTCATCTCAGAGAAGTGATTCGTATGCTAAAGATTATTTAAAACACATCCAGAACTTTCGTGAACTTTGAACCATTATTAGTCCTATAGGGGCGCGGGTCCCCTAAAGTTCAATAAGGCCCTGATGAGGATGAGGAAAAATGAATAAAAAAAAACTGTAGCAGCAGAGGAAAATATCATTCAGCCTTAAACAAATTACAGACATAAGTGGGACGTCCAGAACGGTGCCGTCCTTAGTTTAGGACTGCAGGGAATGCAGCCGTGTTACAGCCAGACGATCCCAACTTGTCATCTGGGCAATGATAATTCGTTGCAAAAGAAATATCCCGTATCAAACATTACTAGACTTCATTTAACAAGAACAAGCATGCATGTAATAAATTGGAATTTGCGTCAAGATGGGCCAGGTCTTGCAGTGTTCCAAGTTCTAGCATAAAACATAAAATTTAAAAAAAAAAAAATCAAGCTGCCTTTTCCTAATAAAAATTGATCGAACCTTGCTGAGAGATTCTATCAAGAGAGTGGCCATCTTGTGCCGCTATTTTGCAGAAAAGTCAACTCAAACACAGTATTGTATTTGTATTCCAGATTGTCTGGAGTGAAGGGTTAACTTTGGCCGGTGAAAGGACGGCTGCATGCCAAAGCTACGGTTGTTCGGTGAGACAGCAGAGCCCTAGCCTGGTTGGTTGAAAGATTTTATCGAGAAAGCGGCCATCATGTGCCGTTATTTTGCGGTAAAGTCACCTCAAATACAGCATTTGATTTCAACTTCTCTGGAGGGTCAACTTGGGCCGGGGAAACAACAGCATAGTAACACAAAGTTCAATAAGACATAGCCACGGTTTTTCGGTGAAACAACATTGCCATTGTTGGTGACCATTATCGTAATATTTCGCTATGTTCCAGGTGTCCGTTCTCTGAGTTACCTGCAGAAACAGTCGTTAAAGCATGTTTAAACATGACTTACTATGTAAACTTTAATCTCCCCGCTTGGTTGTGTCTTAAGCAGCTATCATCATCTGTTACAAATCCAAATACAACATGATGCCTCGAGCCGGCAAATCATGCATCATTTTGAACATGGCATAATACTTTTTGGACAGTCCAACAGTGGCACAAAAAACAGTTGATTTGGATATAAAAGTGAATTGCGGCCACAGCATATATCATTTCATTATCAATGTTCTGAAATATTTGCAAAATATATACTTTTGGTTTCATATATATATGATAACCCCCCAAGATCGTCCGAATACTACTTTCCTCATTTACAAGCCATTGTGTGCGGAATCCACAATTTTCAAAATGGCAGCCAAGTCTGTGGGTTAGTCCCGATTCTATATTTTGAAGAGGTAGTATCCAAAATGTATGGGTGTTTTGGTATTAAGGGAAGGTTAATTGTCGAAAGGGTGTGATGTAAAATATAAAATGGGATCTTTCCAGTGTGAGCATTACCTAAAAATGTAAATACAACGGCTTGAAATTATCATTTGTTGGCGGTGGTTGTCCGAGAATAGGAATATTGTATCAGACACTGAAGTCACCCCCAGGCTATGAATTAGGTAGCCAGAATAGTAGGACCGACCAAGAGCCGCTACTGAGTGAAAGAAGGATGCCCCAATAGTGGATACAAGTCCGAAAGTACCGGTGGGTTTTTATACAAGATGCAATCAGCAGACCGTAAGCATAGCCATGGCTACTTATGTAAGCCTGTGAACAATAGCAGTTTGTGAAAGAACTTCAAGCATATTTACAAGTTAGTCCAATGGTGGGGAAAAAAAGGAATCCACGGAATACATTGATTATTAATGGTACCCCGATATCTTACTGACAATTTGATTTTTCATATATGTGTATGCATGTACATATATGTATAAATGTGTGTACACACACACACACACACATATTTATATATATTGCCCATAATTTAAAAGGATATCCTAATGACTGCTTTGTTAAAAATGCCAAAACAATTCCCGTTGGATGACAAACACAGCACGTGACCATTCTTCGTTGAATGACAAATGCAGCACATGAGAGGTACCATTCTTCGTTGAGTAACAAACAAAACACGTGGCCATGGAGTTTTAATGACAACACAACAGTTGAGGATACAACTGTATGAAATAGGCAATAATCTTTTTGAACAAGTGCATTATTTACACAAAGATTACAATGTTTTCTTATCGTGTACCAGGAATATCTGGAATAATAACATTTACTGTTTAATGAATTGGGCTGGCAGACCTTGGCCACAAGATGTCAATATTTAAAATTGATTCCATTTTACAAAATGGTCAACAGGCTCAATCCTGCTAATCTTTCGGATCTGGTCCCAATCGATGCTGGTTAGGCATCTGTCTGTGTTCATAACCGCCGCAGCTTTAGACAAATCAAGTGTACGTCCAATCGTTTTGGCAATTCCTTCCTTCCCTCGACTATTGAACTTTAAAACGACCTTCCGGATGACATAAGACAACCCACTTCACTTGCTCAATTTAAATCGAAACTTAAAAGCGCTCTTTTATCCTTTGTCCTGTTCTAGGTCATTGTTGCATGGCAAACAGATTCACTAATATTATTCATACACAACTACGTGTTGATTTTTGTCGACTCAACTTTCATCTATACAGATTCAATGTTCTTCCGTCCGCAACACTGCGACATGCAATCTAATTTTTACCAGGTCCGTTGACATTAACTCTACAGCTCGTCAAGTCAAAAACTGGAATGGTCACCGTGGTATCACCATTGAATTAATAGTACTAGAAAGAATCCATTGTGTAAATTTGTATCAGAGCTTCTTGACAATTGTGAGCGGGGTGCCCATGAAATTCACCCACCGCCGTGTGCCTTTTCAGAAACGAAATTGGCCCTCGGCATACACCTGGGCAGTGGTATGAACCACCCAAGTGTTCGTTGCACAAATGTATCGCATGGTCGAGCCATTCGACGTGGAGCCCTTCACTTATATGACATGCAGTTTACTGGGGGCCTTCATGAAACAAAAACACCCAAGTGTTCGACGCACAAATATATCGCATGGTCGGGCCATTCGACGTGGGGCCCTTCACTAATATGACATGCAGCACGACGGCTATATTGCACCTGTTTATTTCAAAGTTGCAAGTCCTCAAGTGGCTTCTGAACATATAAAGCTTATGTGAATTTAGTGTATAAAAGGTTCACCAGATGGCACACAGATTTTTATTCACTTCAAAACTCCTAAACATAATATGGGTCTATCTCAAAAATCGTGGGGTGCAGACCATTCACCAAATGACCCCTATATTCAAACTGGTCATTTGACCTTGACCTTCAACTCACATTTGAAGTTGGTTGTACAAAATATGCGCCCCACATCCAGCTTTCCAAATATAGTCTTTTCGTTCAAATCGGGTAATAACTTTTCGAGCTATTGAAGAAAA
Source organism: Hermodice carunculata (assembly GCA_964020975.1). Lineage (NCBI taxonomy): Eukaryota > Metazoa > Annelida > Polychaeta > Eunicida > Amphinomidae > Hermodice > Hermodice carunculata. The sequence goes on from OZ026617.1 coordinate 84,242,471, forward strand.
ACAATAAACTTGGACAAGCGCCAAACTTCATAATTACTAAGTCACAATGACCTAAAAAATAGGTCACTCCAAGAACAGTTTTATTGTTATGTAACCAAGTACAATCATGATGTGGAGGCTCAATTCTCTTTGCCATTGATGTCCAAGCCAGATTCTTCCATTACCAAATCACCTTTTTCATTTTTACGGGCATGGTGCCCTCACAAAAATTGGTCAAGGTCACTGATATTATATAACATTATTGCATTGGACATGGTCTATATATCCCATAAATTTGGCAAGTCTAATCCAATTAGTCTTCCAAATATAGAATTTAATATCTTAAAACACTTTTTAGCTCAAAATTTCCGTCAAATCGTAGGCAGCGCCACTAGTATCACTAGTAACTTAAACTTTAACCTCCCGCACAATTCCACCAAATTTAGAGTAGATCTACCAAAAATAAAAGATGCTAAAGTGTTCACAAGATTTTCGCATTTTGACCCCTTTATATATATCATAATATTGCAGGTCGCGCCACCAATATCGAAAGGAACCTAGATTTGCATACACCCTATAAATCCTGAAAGTTATATTAGGTTAACATCGAAACTTTTAAAGTTATCACGCTCACAAACCAAAAGTTTAAGGACGGACAGAATGACGTATGGACGGACATGAGTGTTGCTATAAGCTCTGCGACCTTAGGTCAGCAGAGCTAAAAACGCTCTGGGAACAAATCGTACAGTTCATAACCTATAGTAACAAACGACAGTGTCCAGTACAATTTAAATCTGTAGAAGATGCCGTCGAACTTAAGTAGCAGCAGTGGTAGCAGCAGCAGCAGCAGCAGCAGCAGCAGCAGCAGTAGTAGTAGTAGTAGTAGTAGGTTGAACTTTGTCAGCATAGTGACAAAGTTAGGCATGAAGCATGCTGTGCAACGAATGCCATCTATTGGGTCCTCGGAAATTGAAATATAACGACACAGACCAGCGGACGGAATGATTGTTTAGCCCAGTCGTATAGTACTTTGTTATGAAATCGTCTCCAAAACTGATATATTTGCGTTAGTTAACAACATAGTTAGGTACATGGACGAGTTCGCCACGTTCATATCTTCAGAGGTAGCGGAGCGTACCCTACAGGCTGTGCTCGACTCGTGTGTTACAGCAGGCTTCGAGATCCAGCTCTGCAAAGTAGTTTGGGCCACAATGAGCTTAGAATTTTTACATTACAGCATCCACCTCAGTCTCACTGCTGGGGCCGACATACGGTGGTCGATCTGCTTGAGGACGCATGTCCGGCAGGGCCTGTGCGTAAGATGTCGATAAGCCGATTGATATGAATGAATGAATGAATGAATGAATGAATGAATGAACAAAATACTGTTCACAGTTTCCGCCTCCTATGATGACTTAGTATATCGTCTCTCATAAGAATTTCAGAAATTTTAATAGTTTAATTGGAGCATCGCCTAGCAAGCCAGACTTTTAAGAAAATGTTTCTAGTCAGCCACGGAACATTTTATCATTCTGTGACACTTGTATTATCCCGTAATTTACTTTCTAGTTTTCCTGGCGTCTGAAGTATTTGCCATGTTGGTTGTATATATGACTGTGTATTATCATGAGTTTTGTGCTTATGTCCACCGTATTTTGTATTTTGTACCACATTTTATGAATTGATTTTCTCCCCGTGTACGGCGGTTAATAAAAGAAAATATCTTATCAAAATTAATATGCAGTGGCGTAAGAACTGGGGGGAGGGGGGGACCCCCTTCTCCAATAATTTTCAAGGAGGGACCAGGTCCCCTCAAGTCTTGTCTAAAATTCAAAAAAAAAAAAAAAAAAAAAATTAACAATATTGGGCCCTTCCCCGCTCCCCCTCTCCAATATTCACAAGCTTCCTGTGCCACCAACATCGAGGGCAGCTTGAGCTTGTTTTTTTTTTTTTTTTTTTTTTTTTTTTTCCGGCGGCCAAAGTGACGCGGAATATGCTGTATACATTTTGATAAAACAGAGCGCCAACTTCACAGGAGCTGTTGTTGGTTCATGCAACTTTTGGTCAACATGCCTGAGTTAAAGTTATGAAGACCTCAGTCCTCATGTCGAAAAGGAGACCTCATGGGTTTTCTAGAATGATCGCTTATTCCTCGGCACCCGAATGTGCCGCATGCCCGAGTGGAGCTACCTGGGCAGACGAGCCGCAATACTACAGTGCCCTCTGTCCACAGCTTTTTACTCCAATTTGCTGGTTGTATGGAACTACTCAATACATAGTGTCCGTTAGGTCAAGTTTAATGGGGAAAAAATAAAACAATCATACATTTACAACATCTGAATCTGTCCATTATTCTAGCCATTCGTGGAGGGCTGGAGTTGCAACTACGGCACAAAAATAAAGGTTTTGCTGATTGGGAAATAAAATTCAGCATTAGGGGGAAGGCCCTCTTGATGCGAACACTTCAGAGACACGCAGTGAGATACCTCACATTAATTCTACAAAACGGTCAACTCCGTGTAACTTGTAACTCAGTTTAAATATACACATCCAAATTCTTCTCTTTCAATTAATACACCCTGGGATAACACTCTCGTTTGGACCTTTGTACCCTGGTATATATATATATATATATATATATATATATATATATATATATATATATATATATATATATATATATATTTTTATTCCATTTTCAAGCTTCGTATACTTAAACAAAATACTGGCGCACATGCATCGGTAAAGCTTACGTGACGTTATGATTCCATGACGTCATAATATAAATAATTAGCATAGCGCTTGTGGTGTGACGTCGTAGGTGAAGTCCCGCTCTCGATACACATATATATGCAAGGGGGGGGGGGGGTGAGAGAGAGAGAGTGCTGTTCAAACACTAAATCTGTATCCCCCCAAAACTAATTTGTGTCCCCAAAAAACTTTTGGAGTGATTTCTTCCTGTGGTGTTCGGTACTTCAAACATGACTTCCCTGGTCTCAATATATATATTAGAAATGATGACGTGAATTTAATAAAAAATAAAAAGACCAGGAAAACAAGGTTTCGATAGCATGCTATGGTATAACATAACAAATCTATGTTTGTGTGCTGAATATCTTCAAATTATAATTAATGGAGATGATAGAGATTATACAAACTTACATAAACGCATCATAAAAAATAGCTGAACTGGGTGTATCTATACGTCGAAATAATAGGAGTTTGTCTGCGGAGGGGGGGGGGGGCACATACTATATCTGACAGACATGATGCATGTACCTACCTAGTACCCACAAAGAAAGAGCAGGCACAACAATGAAAAGGGTTCCATATGCAACATTTTGAGATGCCTTACACGGACAGTCAAATGTTGTGAAACGAAAGACCGCCTCGGTTCCAAAAATAATGAGAACTATGACCAGATTTAAAAACGTTGTTGTGTTGTCTCGAAGAACATTGGCAATATGCTGAAATATGGTGACATCTAGAATGGCTCCTGCTGCGGTCGTTGTCAGAGCCGATGACATGGCCTATGACTATGTACTTTTCGAGATTGACACTCCTCTTCGGTAAGGTGTTCTCTTTTTCCCCTATAAACAAACCAGAGAGCTGTGGCAGCTCTCTGAACAAACTTATTGTGAGGGGATCGGACTTAACTGGTCCTGCAAGATCTTCTAAATATTATGTACCAAAACAAAATTGTTTATGTGTATACCTGTGACATTGTCATGACCTTGGACATAAGTATATTAGGACTCTGCATTTTCCTTATCAATTTTTTATCGGGCTCGAGAGACCGTTTTATCCAGTGGCCAAATACTGTGACTGGAAATGCACATCTTGTATCAACAAAATGATAAAACTGAGTAATATACTGTCCTCATTCAAATTTATGAGGTTCAGCGTTTCGGACATGTTTGTGACATTTTCCTTCAAAAATATATCATATTCAGAAGAATCCAGTACTCATGGTAAGGCAAAAAAATATTGTAGATGTTGGAAAGTTTTTAAAGGTCCGTATTAAGCATTTCACTTTTCATCATGACTTTCCGTATAAGGTTTTACAAAATTCGATTTCTTCATGCCGCGGGAAAAGCATAAGTTCGTTATTCTTACAAAATTTAAAGCCCAGTGTGTAGAACACTGGTTCCAATTTATTTACTTTTCTTAATTATAGTTATTATATGTCATTATGAACACTTTTGTAAATTCCCACTGAAAAAGATACATCACAATCAGCAATGTTGTGTCATCAAACAAATATTTCAGCGAGGTTGTATTGAGTTTCCTGCCGACAAAATAAAAAGTGTCCGTGATTGTGGTGCATACGTGAAAGCCCTGTAAGACTATTTCAGATACACAACTTGATTCTTCACCAATAGATATGTCTGAGCATTTCTTTTTTAACTGTAAATGAATTACACAAACCTAGACTCGCACTGGTGGGACATGATTTGGTGTAGAAATGTTGAAGCCATTAAACATTCACTCCGTTGAGCCGGTCATAAACAGCCTCTAAGTTTGCATAATGTGGGCGGACTTTCAAAAAATATTATATTTTATTGCATAATATTTTTTCTGTTTAAGAATGTGTATTTTTGTATGCGTGTGTGGTTCCGTTGTTTAGATTTTAGTTATTCTTGCAACAATTGTCTTATTTTCAGCCATGACATGCTCCTTCACAGCCTCCAGTCACTGCCTTTTTTTTCTGGTGTGGCAAATGGCCAACCTAAAAACACAGCCTATGACGTTTGATATGAAGGCGTGTATATAATACCAGTCTGTTTCACTTGATCTTGTGTGTTTTTCGTCTTATACATACATACATACATACATATATACATACATACATACATACATACATACATACATACATACATACATACATCGAGGATAAACGGTCTTATATACAGTCTGTTAAGTTAATTAACCAGCTGACAGGCCTCGTTTGCCAGTTGGCTGCATGGTGTTATCCATTTGCTTTTGTTTGTTTAATTTTCATTTTTATGTCTCATAAATTGGGGAACTGCACTAAGTCTTGTAAGTAACAACAGGGCGGTTCTAAACAAAGTTCTTTACACATCTGTAATATAGTACACATGTAAATAATAACAAGCATGCCATGAACTCTGTCATTTTCATAGCGTCCCATAGGTTGAGTGTCGGCTACTACATTTTATCAGTAGATTTATTACTCATACGAGACAACCATCCTACACAAGGGCGCTCGGCTTGAAGCTTATCTTATCATGGATGCGGTGCACAGTCTTTGACATAAACACCGTTTATTTGCCCTGGTAATATTTGATAGGCTTCGAAACCTTTACTTCAATAATACCTGCTTGTTATCCCATGTATAAATGTCATTGGCTTTGCAAAGCTAGGCATATTTTTCCTTGCCATAAAAATTATATTTAACAATCCTTTCGAATATTCACTTATCCTAGTATATACGTGCAGTGAATGCCGTATAGCAGCAAAAATGAGAGGAATGCTTATTGCCTAACTATATCATATATATATATAATACATGAAGTTGGTATAGGCCTAGTCCAAATACACGTACTTACCGATCACAAAAAGAGATGCAGCAGGTGTGAAGATAAACAGAGTTCCGTATACAGTCTTTCGCGGTAACGTGCATGGACATTGGAATATTATATTTTCAAAAATTGCTTCGGTAACTGAGACAATAAGAACGATCATTAAATTTACAAAGGACGTAGAGTTGTCCCTTAAAATGCTTACAAATTGTTGAAATACGCTCCCTCCCATAAGTCCGCTGGCCACTGTCGTGATAAAAGATGCCATTTTGCCTCAGCTGTACAAGAAACACACATTTTGTGATTAGATATTACTCAGGTTCATGAAATTCGGTAGAGTAAAACGTCTATTACACACAACTAATTGTTTATATCTGGCATCGGACTTTAAACGCGTCCCCGGCACTGTTGTATCGGTGAGGCGGGCAGTTACCTGTACCTAAAACTAAATACAGGCCATGTATTGTCAAAAAGAAGGAAATGTATAAGGTGTGTAAAATAATCTGTCGGAATAAGAACCTGAGTATGCTTATCAGAATGTCCAAATACCTGTAACTAATTTTCGTGACGGGTATTCAAATATCTTTAAAATCAGCATGAGTTCCAAATTATAACCTGCCATCCACCCCTTCCAAATTTCCATTGGTCCTAATTTGTACTTCTTTGTTTTGATCCAATTATATTTTCATTTGGCCCAATTACAGTCGTGCTAGCGGGAATAAAGATAAAAATAGTCTTATTTCGCTACACAGCAAGAACTAAGAGTCATCAGTATATTGAATTTGTTTTATATGAAATGCAAGATGTATGAGAGTACAGTTGGATACCGCCGCTGCAAAAGAACATCCTTGCCTTGATCAGCTGATCTACTATCCAGGGTATTGAAAAGGGGAAATCCTGACGAACTTATTGTGATTCTGCTATAGGTTATATAGTATGTGAGGTGGGGCAGGGGTGCGATGATGGTTGTTAAATTTCTCACTAGTCATGCAATGTAAAAGTTGATTTTGTGACATAATATCAAATTATCTATGTTTTTGGTAGACTTTATACATACAGCCAAAGTAAGGTAGTGTGATTTTCCTTTCTAAATTGCTCCAGTTCGTTTTAATCCTGAATATTATTTAAGAGAGAGAGAAAGAGAGAGAGAGAGAGAGAGAGAGAGAGAGAGAAACTGTTAATTAAAAAAAAAACTAAACTAAAAATGTAATGATTCTTTACAAAACTGCTTACATTTGATTAACACCTATAAAGTTGTATTGATATTGATTTGGCAGTGTGCTTTTTAACGTAGGCGCCATAGTCTTTCTTGAGTGACGTACCTTAGCAACGCAATGTTGAAAGTGAAAAAATGGAATCGAAACGGCTGCTGCAAGCATGCTAAGCCAAGTAGGTATTTGAGAAAATCATAGGATTTAACGCTCTGACATGAGAGAAACAAAGTTTCACGTGGCCACGTTATGGGGAATTGAAAGCCTTTTCCCTTTGTACCATGGGTGGAACAAAGTGGCCCGAGGCGTTAAAGCAGGTAACGGCAGTGATATTTATGTCTGTGTGCCGACACAGACATACTGTTTTTCTAGGAATTCTTTCTTTCTTTCTTTCTTTCTTTCTTTCTTTCTTTCTTTCTTTCTTTCTTTCTTTCTTTCTTTCTTTCTTTCTTTCTTTTTTTCTTTCTTTCTTTCTTTTTTTTTTCCTTCCTTCTTTCTTTATGTCTGTGTGCCAACACAGATATACTGTTTTTCTAGGAATTCTTTCTTTCTTTCTTTCTTTACACGCAAATTTGTCTGACATTTCATTTGAAAAGTATTATACGTAGAAACTCCAAATGTGGCACAATTATACCTCTAGAGATGAAGTCTGGTCTTTTTATAATGAGAGGTCATGCTTTTCAAAATTATGTAAATGAGGGCTTATCAAAGTTTTAGATCTTCAATATCTTATATACTATATTAGATGTGGTTCTGAGTGTATAGGAGTTCGATCATAGCAAGGCAAAGGTCATCTCAAATGTCAAGTTCATGTCAAGGTCAATGGTCATGTCAAGGTCAAAGGCCAATTTTAGGTCAAAATGTCATTTTAAAGGTCAAGGTCCACTTCAGGTTGAGGTCATCTCAAGGTCAAAGGTCATTTCAAGGTCAAAGGCCACTTTCGATGGTGGCTTGCTTCTAGCCGTAACTTTGGTCAATTTTTATCCAATTTTGATCATGTTGGCCTCAAATTGTAGCTATTGTAACCCTGTACATTTTGAAACTTACACGTGAACCCTAAAAGTCAAAGGTCAACGTCGTTTGGACCTTTGGAAAGTTTTCACCCAGCCATAACTCGGCCAATTTCCATCCAATTCTAATCATGTTGGACTTAAATTGTGGGTATCGTAACATTGTACATTTTTGCAGTTAACATGTGACCTGTAAAGTTCAAAGGTCAAGGTCATTTAGACTTTGGAATTTTCATCCAGCCATAAGCTTAATGAAATGTGAGGTACCAAAGGACAAAAGTTGTACCATTTAATATTTACAACTTTTGAAGGCACACAGACAGATTTGCTTTGAAGCAAATCTTCTTTTCTAGCTCTTTCTTTACAGGAAAATTTGTCATTGGCCGAAAGCTCATGATTCATTGCATGTGGCTATGTAAAAAACCTACAAATTGAAGTTGGACTGACACCTCCATTTATAATACTTTTGGAGATATTCCACTTTTAAATGCTTCAAGTGCTGCTAATTAGCATAATTTCAAATGCTAGAGTTTTTGTTCACTGTCCATTAGATTAAAAGCTGTCACAAACCTGGGTATGCTACATGAAATTTTGTGTTTATCTGCAATAGGTTGGGAGATACGGGTTTTTACAAATTTTAATTGTCCCTAATTTGCATGATTTTAACGTGACATTTAAATATCATGCTACATCCATTTATTAAATATGATGCTTAAGCCATTTAAACGATGAAATGAAAATTGCTACATCAACACCGGATCCCCATGCTTTGTATTTGGGGAATAAAATGACTGCAACAAGTGAAACATGAATACATTGATCTACACATATTTGTAAGTACATGTACATAAATCTGAGTTTCACTATTTACAGTAACATATAGAAAAATACGTGACAATCTCTACATTCAAGATTTTTGTTTTCAAATAACCCTAATTTGTATAATTTTCAAAATTATCACACCTCTTCACAAAAAGACACTTATTATGGCAAGTTTGGAGTTTCCAAATGTGATAGTGTCCGTGAAAATTGTTGGATCCAACAAAATTGCTGGTAAAGAAGAAAGAAAGAAAGAAAGAAAGAAAGAAAGAAAGAAAGAAAGAAAGAAAGAAAGAAAGAAAGAAAGAAAGAAAGAAAGAAAGAAAGAAAGAAAGAAAGAAAGAAAGAAAGAAAGAAGAAAGAAAGAAAGAAAGAAAGAAAGAAAGAAAGAAAGACGACGTTGTGGTTTTAGGCCCTTCCGCCACCATCTTATTAGCACAAATAATTGACTGCACAGATGAATACACAATATTTTATTGCCGATATGGGCCTATGTGGGTCATTGAACGCATAGATGTTCCAGGTCCAACCTCTTTCCCCACTCCCCCCCCCCCCCGCGTATATTAGAGAGCGACATGTATTTGTCTTAATAGGAGTCCCCCTAGCCACATCAATTTTTTATCATTATGTAGAAAGAAAGAAAGAAAGAAAGAAGAAAGAAAGAAAGAAAGTAAGAAAGAAAGAAAGATGCAGGAGCTCCATATGACGACGTTGTGGTTTTAGGCCCATCCGCCACCATCTTATTAGCACAAATAATTGACTGCACAGATGAATACACAATATTTTATAGCCGATATGGGCCTATGTGGGTCATTGAACGCATAGATGTTCCAGGTCCAATCTCTTTCCCCACTCTCCCCCCCTCCCCCCGTATATTAGAGAGCGACATGTATTTGTCTTAATAGGAGTCCCCCTAGCCACATCAATTTTTTATCATTAATTATGTAGGCCTACATATATCTCAATATTTAAATCGTCATTGTATTGATTTGGCTAAAATAAATGAGTTTCTTCTTCTTTTTATTTTTTTTTTTGAGCACGGAAGCTTGACTGACTGAAAGTTACGGGCGGCTGTGCTTTTTCCCTTATGGTATGTGCACTGCTACCCTGATCTGGGACTTTGTCAGTACTAGCTCCCGAAGTCGAAGACCCTTCCCTCCCCCCCTCTCCCTCCCCCCTCCCCCCCTGGCGCGTTGGGTCTATTTTGTGAAAAAGGTCACTCCGTTTTCTTATTGATTAGCTCCCATTGGGTCTGGGTTTCATACCGTCAGTGGAGCATATCCACCCTAACATATGGGTAGTGCCTTCCACACCCACCCACCCACCCCACACCCCGGGGGGGGGGGGGAGGCTACAAGACGGCTGCCGCAATGCAGAAAAGTGGTGAATGTAGGAATCGTCCTTTGGCACCCCTCAAACCGGAAGTCTCCTGTTCGGGTCATTTCGGTTTCTGCCGTCCGACGTCGTCCCAGACAACAAGCAAAATGGCGGCGCAACCCAAACATAATCATCCTGAAGGGATGGAACCCTACGATTTGAGTGGCCCAGGAGACCTTGGCGCTCTAAGTCCTGAGCAACAAGAAAAGCTGAATCAGTTTAAAGTAAGTAAATCTATGTTCCAAAAATTCATTTCCAGTATTGGGCCTTGAAGGCTAACTTTTCACTGGAATCTTGATTTTCGGTTTCTCCACCAGGAACCACTGGCCCGTGGCATGCCGGCCCATGGAATGGAAGTTGGAACTGAGAAGCGCTGCCTGGACTGCTGTCGCCCCAGTACCAGTCATTGTTTCCGTTAACCCCCAAATGGGGGGTATATTACCCTTTCAAAACCTTAAATACCCTCTGAGATAATTCTAAAGGGTCGCTTGTCTTGTTTATATGCATGTAAAATCGGTGAAAATCTGGTCTTCTCTTAGCCCCATTTCTGAGGCATCGACGGTGTTGTTTTGATTTGGGCACCATCGCCGCCTCATAAAAGGTTGTATGTTTCAGGCAGACCTTTCAATAAATACCTGAATTACACGTACCTGAATTACACGATATATATATATATATATATATATATATATATATATATATATATATATATATATATATATATATATATATATATATATATACATATGTTCCTGTCCAGTGTCTCATATTTATGGGTTCCTTGAAAGTCTGTGTCATTCATGTTGCATTTTGGTTTTGGTCAAGTTTCTTGACATGACATAGGGAATAAGATATTGACTTCGTTTTCTGCACCACTGATAGAATTCACTGCCACTGGACAGGAACAGTTATGTATATCACATAATTGAGGTATTTATTGAAAGGTCTGCATGAAACATGCAACCTTTTATGAGGCTGAGATGGTGCTGATGCTCCACGCAGATTGAGAACCTGTGCCATCTAGGAATTCCCAAGCGGCGCGCCCAAGTGAGAATCAGCACATGAAGACGCTGTGAGGTTCACACTAGATTGTATATCCTTGGCAGTGGATGACATGCTGACTTATTTTTATTCTCTGTAGCTTAGATATGACTGCCAGGACATTAAAACATTTTTGAACTGCCATAATATTAATAGCCTAGATTTTTTTTTTCAAAACCTAGAGTTTATTTATGGTCATTACCCTTATTACATGAGCAAATTCAGTGCAGCTTTACATCCACCAATGGAGTAATAATGCTACTTAAAAAGAGAAAAAAAGCATGAGACTATTTACAAAAGGTGCAAGAATGGGAGACTTTGTAAAAAAGTAAGAAAAAGCGGGAAATCTCCTGCCCAGGCAGGAGACTTGGAGGCTCCAGGTATGACACTTCACTTAGCAGTCCCTGGTGGACTTTTCATAAAAGGCCAAGTTGGTTTTTTTGAGTAAAGTGCTATTCACACATGAAACTGATGCAACCCCAGGTTTTGTAATGTAGCACAAAATCTCAGTCCATTAGCCAGTTCCCAGTTCCCATGCTCTCACATGCTGCTGGTCCAGGGAAAATAGATGGTCGCAACACAACAAATGGGGCCACAAGCATAATTTTCCCCAAGTTTATGCAATTTGACATGAAGACACAGATGGTCATTTGACATTGTTAAACATATCTCAGAGATGCTGCTCAAATTTTAACCAAAATTGACCCTGTTAACAGCTTGAGGACCTGTCATCCTGAGTGATGCAGTGAGAGTGTAAGAAAGCTTGATGTCATCTCTTATTTTGAATTTGCCAACCAAACTGAGTAGGATGAATGCAACAGCATTTCCAACTAAAAACTGAACTTAATTTACCTCTTTCCTATCCCTAAGAGTACGATAACTCCATATAAATACAATTAAGATTTATCTTCATACACCCTCCAATGTCAATCCATGTCAATGACCAAACTTTAATTTTCCTTGCCTTAAAAGTGACACTTGACCATCATAGGCATGCTCAGCTGTGGAGGCCATGGGTTGCTGTTTTACACAATAATTTGGATATCCAGCTGGCACCCCTCCCATGTAGCCTATTGACCGCCAGATACATGAATTACTGTGAAACAGTGACCCACCACCTCCAGTTTACAAAAACATACAGCAGTCTAGTGCCATTTTTAAAGGAAATGTAACATTGTCAAACATATGCTTTAATGGTCAGCAAATAGGCAATGACATATGGCATCAGGCTTCATGATCCTCTCATTATATCATGCAGGGTGAGCTCCTGAAGCAGTGGATAGGGCCACTCTTAGTTATTCAACTTAAACTGGATATCCTAGTACATGTACATAATTAGATCTCTCTTATTCCTATGTAAAGGTTGGGGCTTGCTCAAAGCATCGTAGGCTGTAAATCAGAGATTTAAAAAACCTGAAGTTAAACATGCCAACATATGGGTTGGCTCTTAGCTGTGATATTCATGGCCATAGTGTATTGAATCCAGGACTATGCTACATGTACATCACTTGCATGGGTCATAGAATTGCTTGACTGAGGTTGCCCCTGAACTATCCCCATACACAGAAAGGTATGATACTTCACACAGCAACCCTGGTAGTCACTTCATGAATGGCTTGGTTTTGCTTTAATGAAGCACCACATGTACATGTATTGTACCAAGTGAGGTTATCATTGAATTCTTTGCACATTGCTTCACTTACTGGTCACTTTCACTGTTTTGGTGGACCAGCTACGCATGGCTTAAAATATTCTGATATCTGCATAAAAATCTCATAGCTTCAGTTGGTCCTCCTGACATGCCATCATCTCATTTAACACCTTCCTGTCAGGGTCCGCATAAATATGCAGATCCCAAAATTATCCTTTGATGTCAGGGTCTGTGATAATGCAGACCCCTTTCTCATTACCATGGCAATGAGCCAATTTAATTTTATAAGGGTTTGCAGGTCACAAAGGTTATTTGAGATAATGATAAGCTACAAACAGGCAATAATATACAAGAATTTAACATCAGTCATATTTATACATGTACAGTTAACTGCACTTTAGTTGGAAAACATTATAAATGTTATGTAATTTTAGGGAATTTTTACCCAAGAAATGCAAAATCAAGAGAATAACATTGCAGGGAACAATATGAACATGACTGGTTATTGGTAAGAAGGGTTTGTGTCAGCAAGGAAAATTCATATGAATACACTTTCTAATATAATGTGATAAAGACATAATGGGCACTTTGTATGAAGGAAAACACTTTCACACAACAAATTACAGGCGATCCTATGCAGGACAGCACTTCCTACAATTGTTGCAGGACTTCTCTCTCAAATTAAAAACCAAACACGTGGTTCAAACTGCAGACAGTGCTGACTTTCCAGACCAAATTTTGGTGTGAAAAGGAATATGTTTTCTATGTGGCATAATAGCCCTACTTTATTGACAATCAGTAAGAATTGATAAAAGAAAAAATAGCAATAAGCTGGTCATCAAAGAACCTGACCGTAGCAAACTGTCTACATAATCATCTGCCTAGAAGCAGTTAGAAGCACACAACATTCCGTTCAGTTCATCACTTTACTAATAAGTGTAGTATAAATTCTGTTCTAAATACCAAAGGGTAATACTAGTCATGCAGCTGTGTAGGACAGTGGTCCCTGTGTTGAAAAAGACCACTCTAATGAGAGACCACCTGGCTTGAAAAACCACTTTTGGAAGGTTTTTATTTCACTATCTTTTCTATGTTATTTATCTCTAATGAGACCATCTGTCTCAAGGGACCATTTTTTACCTGTACTTGGGGTGGTCTCCCAAGCCAGGAACTGCTGTATTATCATCCTGTTGACCTTGCAGTCAGGCATGTGAAAATCCTGCACAACATATTTTTCATCCAATACTATAAAGTCCATTTCCTTCTGAAGATATGGAAGGGCTGTAGCATGTAAACCAGAACTGCTGAATATCCTTAGTACCATGTGTTTTGCAGGTCAAAAACTTTGACACGTGGGCTGTCGACTTTGCGTGCATTGATCATGTTATAGTCGGGCTCATCAGCCACATCTTACAGAGTTTCTGTCAAGTTGTTACATGATTCCAGGTGCATAAATCATGTGTAAAGCATTTAGCATCAATACTTTTATGGCTTTGCATTTAAATTTCCTCTCACAGTTATTCCTGCACATACTGATACATGTTTTGTCTCTGTTTCGATACATAACAGGCAATACAATTCACAACAGACAGAGAGCCCTTTAACCCATTATAATCATGCTTCAAGATCAGTGATCATTGCATTGCCGTGGAAGTCATCACATGCAGTTGACATACATTGAAAAAAGACACTGTTCTGAGATATCTTGAACTAATGGTCATGCTAATGTTTTAAGAATAGTTGTATTTTGCTATACATATATGTGTACAACTATTCAATCTTTGTTTATAACAGATGAAAACAAGAGTTGAAAATGAAAAATACCTGAGGCAGCATCCAGAGGTGGAGTGTCTTCTTGCTGGCTTCTTAAGGTGAGTTCAAATTATTTGCATGTACCAATATGAAAGCCCGTCGATTGATTGCTAGTGAGTTCATCAATTGGTTCTTATCTTTTGGAAACAAAAAAATTGTGACCAAAAAAAATGTGTTAAATTATAAAAGATATCTTCTTTTCCTGACAAAGATAAGTTTTATTTTGCATCTACATGTACTAGTATGTTTTCCAGGTTAAGAGCATCATTATACTGATACTTGTTCCACATATATAAACCTTTTAACATACTTTGCAGGAATATTCTTCTGCAGAGGCCAGAGAATGTGAGAGATTTTGCTGCTGGTGAGTTTCCTTGGCTTAATAGTTGAACCTGTTCTTCGCTAAATTCAAAACAAAAAGAGAAGGAAAGGGACACCTTATATTACACATTTACAGACAATTCCTGACCATGTAGATTAATTTGAGCTTGAAGTCTGATAATTGCTGCTATCAGCAAAGACAGTTATTGTATTTGTGTCTTTTTGTCCAGAACCACTTCCTAGTACAATGGAGTCATTACCCTATTCCACAGTCCAAACACTTTAAAATCTGAAAGTTACAGGTATGTTAGATGTACACAAGGATATCATTGACCACGTTTGATTGTGTAAAGCAAGTGAAACACATTGGAAGAAAGGAGAGAAACACAGGGTTTGTTATAAACATGATCTAAACACCAGGAAAAATATGAGCCTTTTTAAATGCAGCTTGAAGCACATGTATTGCATAATAGTATAGATATATTCTCAAGCATTATTTCCCAATTTGACCCCAAAACAGAATTGTCCAAATTTGAATTGCATTTTCTACTGGTTGATCCCGAATTGGATTCAATATATAGCTATATATGTAGAACAATTCTCAAATCTAGTAATCTGAATGGCCTTGCTTGGCAAAAAATTTAGAATTTTTGCCTTTGCAGAAAATTAAAATCATAATTAAAGTACTGTCTTTCTGAATAAGAATTTATGTAATTGAAATAACGGATCGCCATTTTGAAGACCAGGATAGTACTACAAAAATGAGTTTATTTAACATTTCTCAGTAATGGGTACCACAATGTAAATGAGTATCACAATTATAACACTGCACCAGTCCAAAGCTAGGCACTTGAAAGGCCAATCAAAGACCTGATAGCAATTAAAACCTTTCCCTTTAGTATATGCAATCTAGACTTGATAAAACACTGTATATTTGTGAACATTTGATTTTATATATTTATCTTATTCTTATGACCAAGAAAGAATTTAAAAACATACATGTACTTGAGATAAAACAAAAATAGATTACCTACCAACAGACTTGACTCTTTTCAAAAATGAAAAAAAAAATACTTTTAAAGTTTTCTGTAATCATTTATACAGAAACACTAGTTCTTTATCTTTTTCACCCAACTCTTACTATTTGTGGATACTCAGAGGCTAGTAGGTCTGTACATGTCAGAGGTGTTTGGCTGTGAAATAGGTAACCAACATTGTTTAATGTTTTTTCTTCTATAATTGATACAGGCAAAGAGTGCTGTTTGCATTCCCCTTCTAACATTTTTAACTCTGCTGACTTGCCAATAAGCAGAGCTATTGAAATCCATTTGTGTCTGTCATCTGTCCATCTTTTTTACATTTCCAACTTCTCCTCAAAAACGGATTTTGATTTTGATCATGGAAGTTCCTCAGGTGGACCTCTACCAATTTAATGAAGGAGATGATGATGCAATAATTTATCTATTTTTTAAGCAAAATTTTTAATTTAAAAAATTCTTCATCTCAAGAACAATTTTGACAATTGCTTTGATGTAACACATAGGGTCACCTGGAATCATCTAATTCTTATTTTTGCCACCAGGTGGGGCTGAGATTTAAAAATAAAATTTATATGAATTTTTGTGTGTTAAGGCGATTATTGACTTCTACTCCAGAATGGCTGAACAGAAATGCCTAAAATTTATCCAGAATACAATTTGACTTTAGGCAAGGAAAGTTTGCGATATTTATATGGATATGTTAATTTTTGATGAAGTTATAGGAAATCAAACCTCAAAATGGAAAGGGGGACACAGTAACAATGATCCTCTTCTTTAGATTTTTATACCCAACCAACGAAGGGGGGGGGGGGCAGTTATATGTTATTGTGCACCATCCGTGTCTCCCTCAGTTTGATCTTCCTTCATGTCTGTTCGAAACAAATTCTGTCTAGGCCATATCTTCTATACTATAAATGCTGGCCCTTTGAAATTTATAGCGTTGGTAGATCATAGGTAGTGATTGTGCATTGGGACTATTTTGTGTGCCTAAATGCTGACATTGATTAATTATTAACTAATAAAAGTTCATTAGGCAACATCCAGATCAGAAACGATTTTGCCCGGGCAATATATTTATAGCTATAAATGGGAGCCCTTTTAAAATTTCAGGGTTGGTAGATCTTGGGTAGGAAGTGTGCGTAGGGTTAAATTTATTTGGCTGATTTACTTTCTTTTACTAATCAGTTAACTGACAAAGATCGTTAAGCACCTCAAATTCATCTACATCCAAAATAAATTTTGTCCGGGCCATATCTTCTAAACTATAAATGCTAGCCCTTGAAATTTATACAGTTGGCAGATCATTGGTAAAAGGTGTGCATAGGCATTGTTTTGTGTGCCTAATTGTTCACATTGATTAACAAATTTTCATTAAGCAACCTCCAGATCAGAAACAGTTTTGTCCGGGGCCATACCTTTGGAACTATCAATGCAATGCCTTTAATATTTTCAGGGTTGGTAGATCTTAGGCAGGAGGTGGGCATAGGATTGAATTTGTTCGGCTGATTACTTTCTTTTATTAATTAATAAAAAAAGATCATTAAACACTTAAAGTCATCTGCATAATTTTGTCTGGGCAATCTTTTCTAAACTATAAATGCTATAATAACCCTTTTAAATTTATAGGGTTGATACATCAAAGGTAGTTAGTCCATTTCGGCATTTTTTTATGTGCCAAGTTACTTTCATTGATCAATCAATCAACAAATTATTAAGCAACCTACACATCTGAAATGATTTTATCCAGGCCATATCTTTGGAACTACAGTAAAACCTGTACAGTGGGCACCCTTGGGACCGGAGCAAGATGCCCACTTTAGGGAGGTGCCCACTTTATAATTAGAGAGGGTCGGCCATTTTGGGTTGTGTGGATGACCAACAAACATAAGGCAGGGCACATGCATGCATACACATCTACATGTACATGTAATATATTTATATGTTATACATGTATACAGATACATGTATCTTAATCCCACATGAAATAGATGAGAAGAGATAGAAAAATTAATACTTGAAGAATTAAAAGTTAAAGGTGGCGAGTCCTGATCCAAAAAATAACACTTTTACAAAGTGAAATATTTATTGAACAAAATAATAGTGCCCACTTTAACAGATTTTGGTATATGTTTCGGGTGCCCAATGCCCAGATTAGGGAGGTGCCCACTTTAGAGAGGTGGCTTTATAATGTAGTCAATATGAAAAATGAAAAGGGACTGAAGAAAAGTGCACACTGTGAGGAGGTGCCCACATACGGAGGTTTTACTGTATAAAGGCTAGCCCTTTGCAATTTTCTTGGTTGGTAGATTTCAGGTAGGAGGTGTGCATAAGCCAGTCATGGGGAAAAGTTTTTACTTCTTACTAGTCATTTGGGCCTGCAAGAATCAGTATTTTATTGCTCCAAATAAGGTGTGACTGGTCCAAGCGAGCATCCATGGGGCGCAGACCCATTCTGGAGGGGTCTGGGGGCTTCCTCCCCCAAGGAATTTTGACCAAAAAAAGTATGCAAAATTGTGAATTTTGAACCCCAAATCAACAGTTTTTAAGCAAAATATTGACCAAAATGTTCATAGTTTAGGTTCCAAATCAAGAATGTTCTTATAAACATTAAGCCAAAGTGCAAGTGGTCAATAATTAAAAAAAAAAACAAAAAAAAAGCAGGTAAGTCCAGTACATCTTACAATGTTTTTTGAATTGATTGATTGCATTACTATTCATGAGAAATTGCACTTAGTTTGCCTCGTCATCCAATGTTCATCATAATTGTGTGAAACAAGAGAATACTTTAAAAAATTTTTATAGACCTTAGAATACTGAAATGCTTGATAAAAAAAAATCAAATCAAGTACAAAAGGTAACACATAGATGTATTCAAAAAGTGGCTGTGTATTTTCTTTGTACACTTTTGATTTTGTGGCCTTCCTTATCTCTGTTTGCTCTGCTGGTCTTTTTTTTTAACCAGGCTTAGGGATCATGTATATATATATATATATATATATATATATATATATATATATATATATATATATATATATATATATATACATGATCCCTAAGCCTGGTTAAAAATATATATATATATATATATATGTATATATATATATATATATATTGCAATGAGAAGACTAGGCAAGTGTTGATAAGAACAGATACATGGTGTGCCAAATAAGCCTGACGCGTTTCGACCCTTCACTGGACTCATCAGAGGCTAATGAGTAATGATTGACCTCAGGTTGAGCATAACTCTAGTCTTATGCCCAGCCGTACAGAGAGTTGAAATCTTTCAACTCCACAGTCAAGTGGTTCAATCAAAACTGAATGCTGCGTTGTGTGTATGGCCTTTATATAGGGCAGTGTAACGTTGTTAGGGGAAATCTAGACGTTACGTTGTATTGTGACGTCATCAATTATGGGTCAGCACGTTTAGCCTTACTGGACAGTGGGACTGGGTTGTGCCAGTCATCACAGGTGACTGTGTTGGCATGTGGCTTGATGACAGGTCAAAAAAAAAAAATATATATATATATATATATGTATGCATGTATATATACAGTTAAGCCCGTGTTAAACTTACCAGTCGCCAAACGCATCAAACTTTTGCAACCTTTTGAGTGAAAGGCAAACCTTTTTCAAACCCGTTTCTAACACTTTCCAAACCATTTCAAAACCATTTTCTCTTTTTGCATTAAAACCCGCTTAAACACTTTTAAACCTTTCTCTAATGGTTAACAACCATTTCACACACTTTCTCAACCTTATTGATGATAATGTTGAAATGGTTTGCAACCGTTTCAACCATTTGAAACCCTTTGTCAACCTTTTACAACCTTTACAAACCCCAGTACATTACTTTGCAACACAAAAAATACATTTGGCTGTTAAGTTTTAGACGGGCTTAACTGTATATATATATATATATATATATATATATATATATATATATATATATATATATGTATATATATATATATATATATATATATATATATGTATATATATATATATATATATATATATTGTATAAAAAAATCATGCCAATATTTAAAAAACAAAATAAAACTGTAATTGGGTTTACAGTCCAATCTCAATCTAAAATCACCATTTCCTGGAAAATTGTGACTGGATATTTTACCTGGTGAAAGTGGGTGTAGGTTCATGGTTATTTGAAAAGGGGTCACAATATTTTAAACATCCAATGATAAAAGTCATTAACGGCAGATGGGAAAATGCTTCTACCAATCATGGCTTACCTTACATTTGCACCACAGTTGTATAGGTTGTGCATTTATTGCAACAGGCTGGGGCGGCACATGGATACCTTGTTACACTCAGGTAAATAACCGAGGCAATAGTGGACATAGAAGTGAAGCTGACAAGAAGATAAATGTACCAAATTCCTTTTTTTTTTCAAACCGAAATTAGAAAAAAAAAATGCCCTGATATTATTCCACCTTTCACAGTTTGTTTCGTCTATGAGAGGAAAAACGTCCTCGGTCTTTTGGGCTGACACTGTAATGACATTTATCAGTCCTGGGAAGATTTTATTGGCAAAAGCGGATGACTGATCACTTTTCAACATGATTGTGAGCATGAATTTGTTTGGCTGATTACTTTCTTTTCTAATTAATACAGATAGTTAAGCAGCTCAAAATCACCTGCATAGTTTGTCTTTCTTGGAAATTCAAAGTATAATAGACAACCCTTCAAAATTTGCAGTGTGGGTGTTTCTTATATTGAAAAATTGCATAAGCATAGTCTTACATGGCTAATTATCCTCCCTTATTAATTGATTAAAAAAGATCAATTTAAAACTTCAAGGATGTAATCAAAAATCCTTAAACATGGTCACAACATGTTTCAAGGTAGATCATGTGTATTCACCACCATGATTATCGTGGGCGGGGTATATGGCTAGCGTCAACAACTACTTGTTGTGTCTTAAGGCTATTTTCGACTTCTGTCAGGAAATATCAAACTTTGTTAGGTACCGCTGTACATGCATATAGCTATACATGTACTGAATATACAGTGCACGTGTTGCAATACTGTAGAGCAGATTCCAGTCAGCAGAACACAGGATCATCATGATCCTCTTGTTAGACTATTTGTCTGAGTTGTGGTCATTTCATGCCTATTTAACTTCACTTGTTGTCCATGATATGATGGTTCAATAAGTTTTATTGAGATATTTAAAAAGAGAGCAGATTTTACCTATTTGTCTGGGATATAGTGTAGATAAAATACACGGCACTTCATGTGAGTTTTAGAGAGTTGCAACTACTACATATCTTACAATTAATGCTTATCACTACTACTACTACCACTACTACTACTACTACTACTACTACTACTACTACTACTACTACTACTACTACTACAACTACTACTACTTATTACTGTTATTATTATTATCTTAATTTCTATATGGAATTGCTTCTTTGGCATTTACAATGTGGACTTGTTTTGTTCTTATTTCCTTATCAGACAAGAGTCTGATATGTAACAGGAAATAATCTTTTAGATTATTTTGAAAGGAAATGTTGAAAGAAAATAGAACCTGGACAGTAGTTACTTTTGTGGTCTTGCATTCAGTTTTACAGAACATTATCTGTATTAAGTACATGTGTTTATATTTTACAGCGCACTTTACAAATCCAGAACTACCATTAACGATACAGAAGCAACTAGAAGACCGTCAACAACAGATCAAACAGAATCGTGTCTTGAAAAAGCTATAGTGTGTCATGCATAATATTTTTTGTCATCAATAACAACCGACTCAGTGTTTAACTTTACGATGTTTACCCATAAAAAGGTTGATGCCTGCATTTCAGTCATCTGAATGTGAATCCTCCAATCCTCTGAACATTGTATGCGTGAAATTCAGACATGATGTGACTTTGAATGATACATTTTCACGGTACCCAATCATACAAGTCATTTTTGAACTACATTTATTGAAAGAAATTTCTCTATATATATACTTTTGTAACAGATAAGTCAAACATGCCACAACTGGTAGGGATATCATGGTTCATCATTTTGCACAAGAGTACAGACTGTAAGCTGTTGGTGGTGTTGGTGGGCGGGGGGGGGGGGGGGGGGGGGGGAGGGGGGGGGGGAGGGGGTGTGTGTGGAAGTGTAGGAGTTCAGGATGATGTGCACTTTTATTAAGGTAACCAAATGATGGCTAAGTGATCACAATAAATGGAATAAGACTAGATAAATGTTGAGAGCCCTATAAACATTACTTATACATTTTTACTTGACATAAGAACAGAAAGTAAACCAGGCTCTTCATGACTTCCTCTTTCATGGTCATCATTTTTAAATGTCACGTGCATGAAGTACTGTTTTTTGAGGGGAGGGATAGGGATAATAAAAACAGTACTGTCTGACGTGTACCGTCTTGAAAATGATGACTCAGAATATATTGAAACATACCTGATTTAAGTGAACAATAATTTATTCTGGCTTAATCTGTGATATATTGTTTATTGTTTTACCACTCTGTGACATGGTGCCAAATGGTTAATATGCTAAACTGCATTTATTGGTGTAAAACATTCACATTAACTGCTGTGACTAAACATTCCATGTAGTTTCTCGGCTGTAATGCAGGTCCATAATATGCACAAATACATGCATGACACACAGCTTGTACCCTCTTCTGAACTCTCCAGACTTTTGGCCTTGGGCTAGTGCTAGGCCTTAAACATGTTGATATCCCAGTCAGTTATTTAAAGCTTATTCACAACTGAACAGGCACTTTCATGCATTCCTGTTGCTGTATATTTATCAGCTTGGTTCATATAGAAAGCAAAAATAAAAACTTGAATTTAACAGATTCTAAAGCTTGGAAATCCTGGTAACATTGAAGGACAAGACTAAGACTGTGCAGCTTTCCATCACAGATGCATATATTGTTTTGTAGAATATTTTTGTTGTGATTTTCAAATGACATGGGTGTCTGAAACATAATGTTTATTTGGGGAATTTTTTTTTTGTCACTAAATTTGATTTTAGATTTTTGCTCAGGTCATACATGTACTGCACTGATCACTTTTCCCTTTTTGTACAATATGTTTGGACTGGAGAACATAGAAGTGAAGATGAACATGGAAACTTCCTTTTTTCGTTGTAATGAAATGTCTTTCATTTACATGTGTGGTGAAATTGGTGGTCATTCTTGGTATTTTTTTTTTTCTGCAGAGACAAGATCAATAATTTGGAATGTAGATTCAGGCCTGCATGCATGATACGCATGGTTTAAAACCCATGCCAGATAAAGCTCCCACAGCCTCATTTTTTTCCAGTAGTGTACAGTTTTGTTTAATTTTAATTTTAAAAAAAACCTTGACAACCATAAAACAGACAAAATACAGTAGTGTGGCCTTTGGTAATGAGTACATGTGCTTTGAAATGTGAGGACCAACGAATGATATATTTACTCAGGTCAGAATTTGCCTCCATTTTTGTTTATTATGAAAGTTAGGCAGCCAATTCAGTATTCAAGGCAAGGAGTTTTTGTGCTGGCAAAGACCATTATTTGAGTTCTATGATGGTTTTCTTGCCATGTTAAAGCTGTATTTTTTGTTGCACATAGGGAGTATATTTTCTATTACCAGCATACATTTACATGTCTATGAATCTCATTGTATTGGGTCAAACAAGCTTGAGGGGTTTGTTAAATTTGAATGTTTTAAAAATAATAATAATTATAATAAAAAATGTTCATTAGATGTCGCACTGTCTGTGTAATGAAATGCCAGTAATAATAAAATTGCAGAAACCTGTCTTTATTGTCATGTGACTCCCTCTGGTGGTGAGTTTGATGGGCTGCAAGTGCACAGCATGGCCATGAACCAGATAGTGGGTACAGCTTTTGTTTTCAAAGCTTGCATAATTTGAAAATCACAGCTAAAATTCGCATACGTGTCTAAAGTTAGAGCAAACTGAATGTATTAAACTTACGTAAGTTTGAACTGTAATTCCCTTGTGAAAGCCAGACTTTGTGGAGAACATCAAAGTTTGGAAATAATGATCCATGTGAACGGCAAAAGAGTCTCAAAGTTTTGATGCGAGGTTATTATACAAAGATGTGTTCGATACATATTACTGGCAATGCCAATGCAGGTTACTAAACCACAAGAATATCTTAATATTTCACATGAGGTCATTTTCGAAGTTTAATATTTGGTAAAAAATTTAGCTTGTTCACTTTCAACTTGAGACCTTGAAAATATGCATTTTGAGCTGAAAAGTGCTTGAATGTTAGTAAGTGCAGTTTTTAATACATACACTGTGTAAGTGCATGGAGAGTAGACCACTTGGAAGATGGATGTCTGAATCAGTTTATTATTCATTGACACTTTCAGGAATGGGGCTTTTTAACACTTTAGTATGTCATGGGATAAAATCAATATGTTGGCGAACAAATAAGAAAAAAAAAAGAATCTGAAACTCACACTATATTGCAGCTGAAATATGGCACATTATTGAGTTGGGTATTTACTGCCTTATTTTCCATCACTCTAGGCTTGATTTTGCAGCTGTGCACCTCTAACATTGGAGATGCCTGCACCTGAGACCATCTTTGTTTGAAGTTTTGCATAGTGAAATAGGTGAGATCAATGTAATTGTTGGGTTAATAAAATATGATTGAGAGAAATGTTTAAGCAGTACAATGGAATCTGACTCTGGCGGGATGCTTGGGACCTTCAAAAAGTGGTTGTTGAAGACAGGGGGCTGCGATCGGAAGGGTTCAGTTATAAAGGAGTGTATTTAAAGGGGCCAGTCACAGAAGGTCGCAGCAGGTGAAAAGTCACATTGTCCAGGTCACATGAGCAGGGTGCATGGGACATGCCTGAGGAAGATTACGTAAGCACACTTGATGAGCTTAATATTCCTGGTCTTTGGCATTTTGGGCCTTGACTTCTTGAACAGTTTGGTGACATTTCATTTTTCATGTATTATACATTTTAAAACTTCTCTGCCAATGGTCAGTGTGCCAAACTCTTTACTGTGTTACTTTACAAAAACTTATCCCACTGAGTGAACTGTAGTTGAAATAAAGTTACCTCAAAGCTGAGACCTCAGCAGCTAGAATTGAACATTAAGTGAACCATGCAGTTTACCCTGTGAGTTAAGATATCATCCTTGTCTGTTGCTGTGAAAATAATTTCTGCATTATTGCAGCACAGAACTCCTAGCTGTATTGTATGACTAGTTTTATTTGTATGAAAATCCTTGTTGTATGTTGTGAAATGCTGGCAACGTGAATTTGAAATGTGCAGCTTCTGAATGTTATTGTACATAAAATGAAAGGGTATAATCATGTTGTGCATTGTCATAATTATAGTCAATAAATGTGTAGAATTACATATATGTAAAGTATGTATTATTCATTTGTTTTCTTTTATATATATATATATATATATATATATATATATATATATATATATATATTATATATATTATATATATATATATATATATATATATATATATATATATATATATATATATATATATATATATATATATATATATATATATATATTAGAGCCTGACCGCACCAGAACAACAGAACCCGAGCTTACTGGGTTTCAGGATTGAAGCCCGGCTCGGGTTCGGCTTTTACAGTCACTAATTATACATTCGGGTTCAGTTATCATTGTCAATGTTGGCAATAAATTTAAATAAGAAGGTCACTGAGGCTACTTTTCATACTTGTATGCACCTTAAACAATGCAACCAACGCTATTTTGCAATTAAGTGCGTCACATGCGTTGCATTAATCACCTGAATTACGTTAACAATAGTAATGCCCCAGTGCAAAAGGGTAACAGCTACAAACCCCTGTTTAAGTAAAGCTTTGAATGGGCATTCTAAGATGTCTAAGTTTATTTATGGCATGTTTGAATTGCATATACCGAACCAGAACGGTGTCCTCTTTGGGATAGGTAATGTGTACCGAGTACCAAGTACCAGGTTCGGTTTCAAAATACATGTTCGGTCAGGCTCTAATATATATATATATATATATATATATATATATATATATATATATATATATATATATATATATATATATATATATATATATATATATGTATATATGTATGTATGTATGTATGTATGTATGTATGTATCTATATATATATATATATATATATATATATATATATATATATATATATATATATATATATATATATATATATATATATATATACACACATACATGTATGTATATTGGTAGGTTTCTTTGGAAGGACCCAGAGCTGTTATCATTATTTCTCGTACTTTTGGTGCTAACTTGGAGATTGAGTCAACAGCTTTCCTTGACACAGCTTGGGTGCAATGTACCCTAGGTCTGTCGAGGAAAGTTGTTGTCTAGGATCAAACTTCTGTTCCATACAAATGCAGACATGCTGGAACTTGAGTGAAAGATCTTCTCATGAAAAATTTGAAACTGGAATCATCATTGATTTTCTTTGTATACATAATGAATACTTTCAACTAAGAAACCAGCAGCTTTGTTCATTTTAGTTTTCATACAATGAATCCTGTCAACAAACTAGATCAAGGGCCATATCAACATCAGTTAACCATAAGGCACATGTAATTCTGTGTGCCATGTGGAATGGAACCCCAGATGCCCAGCACTTACAAGTAAATCACTAAGCTTGTATGATTATCTTTTTTTTTTCTTTTCTTTCTTTTTTTTTTTTTTTTTTTGGCTGACTTACAAGTTTGCTGGGTTTGCAGGTGGTAAATCCATGTGCCTATTTCTGTCATCATGTAGCAACAGTTTCACATTGTGGACCTCTCAAAAGCATATGGCCAGATACTCTGAACTTTTAGAATTAAAATTTGGTGAGTCTGTACTAATTTTGTTCAAATTGTCATGCTCTGTTGAAATAAGGACTTCTATTTTTTTTTCTAATTTTTTTTTTGGGGGGGGGGGGAGGGGGGGAGCATCTAGAACAGCCAATTGCTTTGAAACTGCACATACACACCCCTGGATTTCCCCTAAATTTTGTTCATAAAGTGGTGCTTAATTTTTCAAAATTATTATTTTTTTCTCTTTTTTTTTTTTTTCCGGGGTGAGGACTATGGTTTGTATATTATTTTCCTGAGCTGATTTGTCAGTGAGCTGAGGTAATAGATGATTTATGGTCTCTTGTCTGTGCACAATTTACATTTTTGACTTTTTCTTCAAAACTGTTGGCCATATTCACTACAAACTTGCTGGAGATCTACCTGGGGTGGTCTTGGGTGAGTCCCTATCAAATGTATTCAAATAGTTATGGCCCAATATTTTTTGGACCTTTTATGTTTTTTTAGCTCTGCTGATCAAAATGTCACAGAGCTTATGCAACCCCTCATGTCTGTCCATCCTTAAACTTTTGCCCATTAGAGCAGTACTGTCCACAGTTTTTTTAAGTTAGCC
The DNA here is from genome assembly GCA_964020975.1 of Hermodice carunculata. NCBI lineage: Eukaryota > Metazoa > Annelida > Polychaeta > Eunicida > Amphinomidae > Hermodice > Hermodice carunculata. The sequence goes on from OZ026617.1 coordinate 84,269,733, forward strand.
CTATATAACTTTCAGGACTAATACGGCATATGAAAATCTAGGTCCCTTTTGATATTGGTGGCGCCACCTACAATATTATGTAATAAAGGGGTCAAAATGTGAAAATCTTGTGAACACTCTAGCTTTACCAAATCAACAATTTTTGAATGAAGTTGAAGGTCAAGGTCATAGAGCCAGTTTGAATATAGGGGTCATCTCATGAATGTTCTGCACCCAACAATTTTTCAGTTAGGCCCTTATAATGTTTAGGAATGATAAAGTGCAAAAAATCTTTGTCAACAGCAATGTTGGTGGGACCACCTATCATGTTATGTATGGGTCAAAATGTGAAAATCTTTGTGACCGCAATGCCATCCACAGTTTTTAAGTTAGCCCAATATAACTTTCAGGACTTATAGGATGTATGACAATCTAGTTCCATTTCAATATTGGCGGCACTACCTACAATATTATGCAATATAAGGGTCAAAATATGAAAATCTTGTGAACACTCTTGCATCTTTATTTTTGGCAGATCTTCACCAAATTTGCTGGGATTGTGAAGGAGATCAAAGTCTAAATTACTGATGATACTAGTGGCCCCACCTATAATTTGACGGAAATTATGAGCCAAAATGGGTTTTAAGATATAAAATTCCATATCTGGAAAAGTGATTGGCTTAGACTTGCCATATTTAAAGCCAGAATGTTTTATAATATCAGTGGCATTGACTTATTTTTGTGAGGTCACCATGCCTGTCAAGTTGAAAGAGGTGATTTTGTAATGGCACGTTGTAGCTTGGACATCAATGGCAATGTCAGCACAGCACCAGGCCCATGGGCCTCTTGGATTTTATAATCTGGATGACCTTGATCTTTCGCCCAAGGTCACTGAGGACATAAAGTTAAGAACTCACTCATTGTTGTCTTGGCATATGCAACAATATCCATCACAGTAATTGCACAAATAAGCTTTGATTACATGTAGAACAAAGTGCCATCTGGTGGATATAGTATACACTAAATTTACCTAAGCTTTATATGTTCAGAAGCCATTCGAGGACTCGCAACATTGAAATGAGAGGTGCAATATAGCCCTTGGGTCAGCAGAGCATTAGGCCCATGGGCCTCTTATTTTCGTTTTTTGACCCCACCCCCCGCCTCAAAAAAAAAAAAAAAAAAAATCACCGAAGCCGCCCAAATGCTTCGAAATTGCACAGGTTACTTCTGGGAACCCCTAGACCTTAATTCGTTCACCAGGCGATGCTGCAACATTTTGTTATTTTTAAAACAAATTTGTGAGTTTATGCTATTTTCAACTTCAAAAATACCACTTAGATTCTTCCAAAACTCGATGCAAATGTAGCTTGTGTAAGGGTCCAACAAAGTTGGTCACCAGATGAAGATATTCCAGATATCTGATTTTTAACATTTTTTTCAATTCGGGTACTTACTGGTTAATGGCCACATTCACATTGATTGCAATGCAAGTCAATTGGGATTGTTATGGTAATTCACATTTTTTACCTTCAACCATATTCACTTCAACCTTGGTGGGGATGTGCCTTGAGTGAATGTCTATTTTGTTCAAATGGTCGCACTGCAATGATTTTTGAAATTTTTATGGTTTTTTCGTGCTCATTTTTTGGCTTAATCAGGACAAATCTGCTACTCCAAAACTGCTTAGAGGCTTGCTTCAAAATAGCATAGGGACACCTCTGAGGAGCCCTTGACTTTAAATTGTTCAATAGGTGAAGGTGCAATTTTTTTTGTATTTTGTTACTGAATTTTTGTTATTCGCTATTTTCCAACTTTTGCTCCAAAAGCCTCAGTTAGATTGTTCTAAAACTGTGTGCGAATGTGGTTAGTGGAAGGGTCTAACTAAGTTGTTCACTGGGTGATAACGTCTCTGATTTTTTCTTTTGTTTTTTTTCTTTCTTTTTCAATGTAGGTAATTTCAGGATAATGCATGCATTTCCATTGATTACCATGGCAGTCAGTGGGGATGCCACGGTAAGTCACATTTTGACTGCGTCTCCAAAACCATTAACCCATGTTCGCTCAGACTTTGTGGGAATGTACTTTAGGTGAGCCTTTATCAAGTTTGTTGAAATATTTATGCCCTAATGACTTTTGGAAGTGAAACGAGTTTTTTTAGTCATTTTTGATAAAAACGGAAAAAAGCTACACCACCAAAACTGCAAGGCGAATTACTTGAAAATTTCATAGGGTCACTTCTGGGTACCGCTAGACCTTGATTTTATCAACAGGTGGAGCTGTGAGTATTTTTGTTTGTTTGGGTGATTCATTTTGTGTGGGTTTTTTTTGGGTTTTTTTTTTTCGCTTTTTTTGTTTGTTTTTTGTGGTTTTTTTGTATTGTTTTTTTGTTTTTGTTTTTTATTTTGTTTTTTTTTTGTTTTTGTTTTTTGTTTTTTGTTTTTGCTTGTAAAATACAATCATGGTCCAGTGACTCTTTTTTTGGGGGGGGGGGGGGGCGGGGGATTTTTCGCAAAATCTGAAGAAAAATCTCCTGAGACCGCAAAGTTTTATTTTGTTCACCAGATGGCATTGCAATCTTCTATGTTTTACAATTTCTCGTGTTACAGCTATTATTGACTTCTCCAAAACTGTCACTTAGATTCTTCTGAAACTCGTTAGAAATGTAGCTTGTGGAAAGGTCAAACAAATTTGTTCACTGTGTTATGACATTTCGCATCTGATTTTTAACGAGTTTTCCAGTATGGGTTAATGCATACATTCCCATTGATTACAGTGCTAGTTAATAGGGATTGCAATAGTAAGTCACACTTTTGACTTCTTTGCTAAAACCGTAAATCATATTCACTACAAAGTTGGTGGGGACTTACTTTAGGTGGATCTCTAATATTTTTTTTAAATGGTTGCACTCAAATGATTTTTGGTAATTATATTTTTATTTCATTTTTGGCAAAATCTTCCAGGAAAACCGCCAAGGTAATTGCTTTGAAATAGTATGGGGACACTTCTGAGGGCCCCTAAACCTTAATGTCTTCACTCTTTAAAATTTTTTTTTGTGTGTTTAAACTTTTTTAGACTTCTCCAAAACCGTCCATTACATTGATCTGAAACTCGGTAGAAATGTAGTTAGTGGAACGGTCAAACTATATTGGTTTTTAACGATTTTTTTTCTGTTTGGATTCTTATCTGTAAATGCATACATTTCCTTGATTCCACTTTAATTCAATGGGGTTATGCAATGGTAATTCACATTTTTTATTTCTTTTAAACTGTCAACCAGATTAATTTCAAACTTGCATGGAGATGTACCTTAGGGGACCTTTAGACCTGAATTTGTTCAACAGATGGCGCTGTGAGTATTTTTACTTTTCAAAGATTTTGTGTGTGTGTGTGTGTGTGTGTGTGTGTGTTTCACTTTTCTTGGCTTTCTCTCCCAAACCGTAAGTTGGATTCTCTTCAGACTTATTGGGAATGTAAGTGAACTTGATCTCCACCGAATTTGTTCAGCACATAGTGGTGCTGTCAGTCTCTCATTTTCTTTAGAAATTATCAAAATTCCGAAATATCGGTAAGGGAATATTATGTTAGTGTCAGCAATATTGACGATGGTCTTTTCAAAAAGGTGACCTTGATATCATTCTGAAGTTCACAGGACCACTTCAGTCTGCATGCAGAGGCAGCTGAGCAGAAGACTGCTACATCCTCTTGTAATGAATCTATGGGTGTTAAAGTTATCTTCAAGTTCATCTCTAAAAGTGCCTTGTCATTGGGGATTGTAATTATCCACATTTTAGATTTCTCCAAATCCGTCTCGCAGATTGACTTGAAACTTGCTGGAAATATGCCTTGTGGGAGTCTCGATTAATTGATATCAAGTGGTTATGCGTCAGTGATTTTTGGATTTTTTAAAGAGAATTTTTCTTTTCAAATTCGGGAAAACGTTAGAATTTTTTTTTCAATAAAGCCACCTGGCCAATGGGTTTGAAATTGCACAAACGGTTTTGTGTATCATGGATCAGGGTGGGACTCATTTTCGGTTGAAAGTATCAAGGTCAGCTGAGGGCGGGCTGTTCAGACAAATTGATTAGGCATGCTTCTCTGGACCACCAGAGATTTTTTTTTTAAAAATTCAAAATATATTTTCTACTTCTCCGATAGCGTCTCTCAGATTGTGCTGAAACGTGCTGGAAATGTGTGCTCCATAAAGAAAATCAACCTTGTTCATTGAGTGCTGATGCTCCAGAGCCCTGATGTTAAGCGAATGTTTGAGTTGTACATATTGATCAATGCGTGCATTCCTGTTGATTAAAGTCAGTGCGGATTGCATTCTGAGTAATTAACATTTTTTATTTCCCCAGAACAGTAAGCCAGATTGAATAACTTGGTGGAGATATGCCGTGGGTGTACTGTTTGCTACGTAACTTCCCTTGAGTGGTTTTCATTTTTATTCGTTTTAATGATTTTTTTCTATTTATTTTTTTGGGAAAAGCTTATAAATTTCGTTTTATAAAGCCACTTGGCCAATTGATTCAAAATGTCACACAAAGGGTTCTGGGTACCTGTGGAACAGGGTGGGACTTATTTTCGGTTGAACGTATCAAGGTCAGCTGAGCTCTGGTTGTTAAGGTGGCCCTTTTGTAACTGCTTTCAGCATATTTTCGAAAGCATGGTTGATACGGGCATACTTGTGGGCATGCATGGCCTTGTAGTTTTTTTTTCCCCCACAAAACCGTGGACCAGATCCACTTCAAAGCTGGTGGGGATACCTTGGGTGCATCTTTACCCAGTGAATTTGATAGCTCGTGCCGGGGAAATTTTCGAATTTCATTCAACTGACTTGTCCGCTGCCCTAATAGTACGAGTGATGGGTCCATCGTCAATCAATCCACAGTACACATTTTCTCCAAAACCGTTTGGCCGGACCCTCTTCAATTTGATGCTGATGTACCTTGGAGGGACCTCTACGAAGTTTATTCAATTGATCATACTTCATTGATTTATAAATTTTATTCATTAATATTTTTGTCCTTCATGGCAACATCTCAGACAGCGTTTGGCCAAGTAAAGTGCTGTGAGATCTCACCGCGCTCTTATGGATTCCTCTCTTGAAAGGCTTTACTTGCATCTGCCAAATTATTGGTCACATTTCCATTTAACGGGGTCCCTATAAAATATCCCTAAATAGGTTCTAAACTGAAGTTAATCACCAGGTGGTGATGCTATATTTTCATAAATTTTGATGACTTACAAAAAAAAATGTGTGATGATCAATAAGTGTTAACCTTAGGATTAATAAGCATGTCAATACCAATGGAAATGCTAATACATGTATCTCCAGTTCAAACTTTTCGCCAATTATCTTCAAACATGGTGGGTATGTACAGTTGGGTAAGTCTGTACTTAGTGCTTACAATAGGAAACGCTTGGGTGATATTTTAATCTCCTTTTTTTTTCTTCTTCTTCAAAACTGTTTTGTTCTGTACATATTTGTTCAATAAGTCATGGTTCAGTGCTTTTTGGATTATTCTTAATCTTAATGGTAAAATTTATCTCAAGTACTAGGTCTATTTATTTGAAATGAGACAGGGACGCATCAGGGGCCCCTTTTCATTGCTTATATTTTAATTTATTCATATGGATGACCTTGATCTAATTTTTGAGGTCACAAGACAATTTGATGAATTCGGTTTTTCGGTGAGAAGTCCAGAAATTTGAGCTGAGGCCTTGAAACTTGAATTCTTGACGGTCCTCTATGAGGGTTAGTGATATCTTTTACCTTGTTCCCTAGGTCCCCGGGTCACTATTGAATTCCGTTTCAGAATGATAACTGTACAGCTATTTAACATTGGACTTGGATATTGGGTCGGATGGATGCTGAACACGTGTGACCTTGACAACAGGCCAAAGTCACATTGCTACTTAAGTGAATTTAGTGCTTATCTCTTAACTGAAGAACCACTTTTCGCATTATTTTTGTATAATAACTTCAGAACTATGCTAGTTACGCCTTATAGAATGCATCTAGTGATGGTCCATTGTTATTGCTGAGCAGTGCTATAGCTCAGCAATAATTGCATACGAATGACGGTGACCTTGTTTTCAAGGTTATAACACAATCCCTGTACTTTTGAATCTACTGTCTACCTTCCCACAACATGTTATGCTGTGGCATTTGGCCTTTTGGCTACCCACAAGCATTTGATGTCAAAGTAACTGAGTCAGGCTCAGACATTAGCCTTGAAGAGCCCTACTATAAAGCATCTTTGGCTTTACAATTCCCAATAAGAACTTCTGGGCAGTACGTGTACATCTCTGGACAAATGATGGAACCAACGCTGCACCAATGTGATAACCTTCTCGGCTAATGAACCACGACTAGACTGCTACAAATTCCTATCAGCAGATGGCTTTACAATTATAGAAAGTTATCTTTTAAGCCTATGCTGCTGTCCCTTTAACAGTTTTGAAAAAAGTAATGAGTTGATATACTGATCATTGTGAGGATGTATCACTAATGTGTATAAATATATCAGTCAAAAAGCCGATAATTTTTTTTTTTTTTTTTTTTTTTTTTTTTTTTTTGCACTCGCTTGGTACATACCTCAGAAGAGTGCCTGGCATGTTTGTTCAGAGAACGGTGCTGCAAAAACACTCTGATTTTTACAGTTCCCTTTGTAATGGGGAGACCCACTGTTTCTCTTCCAGTTTTTTGTTAAACACTCAAATTGTTTTGTGTGAAATAACGCTTAAAAAATTTGACGGAATTTGATTAAACTTTGATTGTGTATCTTGGACGACCCAAGTTGGGAATTTGTTTTGATGACCTTAACGCGATTTTAAGGTCATAAGGCTGTGAATATGTATGTCACTTTCATGCTATAACTCTTGAAGACTAAGGAAAGTAAATGACCTAATTCGCATGGTTACATATAATATGTCGCACCATCCAACGAAACAGACTTCTTTAAAGTATGTCCCTCCGCTCTTTCTCCCATCTTGTATGAGCATTAGAGACCACACTGTGACACGGGGAGACATATGATTTGTTGATGTAAAATAAGCAAATTCTTTTTTGTTATAACAGTTTTATCCAAGTGTAAAATAGTCATTTTAATAGGCTTTTAATGTTGTGTCAGTCCACTGGCCACGATGAGCACAGATTAACCTCGTAGTACTCTTGTCAGTAAAATGATATAAATAATCAGAACAGTCTTAAAAACCACTTGAAAAAGAGAAGTAGCGTTTACCCAAAACGTTTATTTGCTTCTATACATCCATTTGCTAGAAAGATATTCACTTTTTATGTATAAAAGAAACATTTAACATATAAAAAGGTTTACAAAACAAATATTTTTTATCACAGACAGATTCATAACACTTTCGAATTATTTTAAGTTGCAGATTGATATATGAATTATAATACTGGTTTGTAATACACAAAATGACTTGCAATTTAATTTGTGCTAAAATCGACAAGCTGTAGCTTAATGCAAAATTTCTGGTTATAATTAAATTCGTGGTGTTCATGTTGAGATGTTTCGAAATACGTTTATGGACACACAGCGCAGCCTGAGGACAGGACATCGACAAAATGGCAAAAAGGCCTAAATTGCTGCCAATGTCACTGTTACTATGGAAACCGTAAGTCATCAGAAAGCTGTTCCAATTGCATGTACCTCCAAATTAACCCTCTGCTTGTTAATCACAACAAAAATCGTACTACCTAAATTAAGATATTGATTCCTGATTCAGATTCCACAAAGACACGTCTTACATTCTTGTATCAACATGTTGGGTCTTACATCAATGGTACCACAGCAGGTACAGGTGGGACAGGTGTCCTTGACGTGCTCTTGGTCATTCGCGCCAAGCAAAGTGATTGGCTTAGTCTACAACTTGGCGCTGAAAAGGTTAATGTATTGTGAAGCAATATTGCATATTCATAGCTACTCGTTCAGTGCACAATGCTCATAACATGGTTGTTTGGATTTTATTGACATTTCTACTGACACGCTTCAAGTAGCGGAACTATTATTTTGCGCTTCATTGATTTACTGACGAATGAAATCTTAAAAATCAACATGGTCATATATCCCAAGGAAATTATGAAGGAAACGTGCTGCCTGATTAAGATCATCTCGTTTTTAAACAATAAAGCAGGTAATCAAGTAGTTAAGTTTCAATGACCAACGTCTGCAAGCATTATCATTTTTTTTAACAGTGTCGATCATGTTTTCACATATGAGAATAGCTATATGCTGTAATGATGAAAAATTCATGCGCTCCGGTCTACTTGTTCATAGCGGTTATGCTCCCTGCTCTTTTCTGCCAGCTTTATTCCTGAGGCAGCTGCGCAGGGAAGATCAGGCGACTTGAACAGCTTTTGCACCGGTTACAAAGGCCAACTCGAACAAATGACTCATATTTTATATACTTGATGTGAATTTCTTTATCCTATAATACTATACAGCATATAAACAAACCAAACATTCTCGTTGAACATTTCGCAGAAACATGATCATCTCTTGGATCAAATTGGTTCATGTCAGGATGTAGGATACTTCATTTACAGTTATATTGCAGTCAAGCTTAAGTATCACGCCAATCAGACTGCCGACAGTTCAGATATCTGACGCATTGTGCTGGAAGAAATGTTGTAATTATAAGTGGGGGGGGGGGTATCATTTATGGTCATTTTATAAGGTGGACCATTTTTCCATGGTGTGCCCTTTGTAATTCAACAAAGTTACTGAAAATACCAAAAGATGACTATGTAAGTTGCCTGCATTGTCAGATGGCCTCCTTTTCGGGTTTTAACGGACACCCATTTCCTGCCAGTAAGTTCAAAATTATCATTATGTGTTCATGTTCACTATTCTGGAGAGATATTCATTTCTTAAAACAATACAAATACAGTGATCACAAAAATTCCACATGCAGCTGAATTAAATTGATTGGACCGTTTCTTTCTGGTTTCAATGACTACAAACAACTGATGTGACATCACAAATAGCCATTGAAATAGCATAATGCATAAATATCACAGAGATTAATCTGAAAGCACTTGGCAAAAAGCTAACAACGTTATCACAGTAAGACATAACGAGAAATTGAAAGCTAATTTAATATTGCCGGCTATGAATTATTTTACTCAAGAGTATTTTATATAGATCAGGTCGAGGTCACAAAATCGTGCGGTGAGGCCCATCTGAACATATACTTCTGGTTGATCTCGAAGAAAGGTTCCAAAATCCGCAATTTTATTTTGATCCATATCGCATGCCATTAGGTCCTTTTGTAGACATCATCAGTTTGAGATTTTTCTTCATGTTTTCGTTTTCTGATACCCACTCCGGATTTATGATGAAATGACTCTTATAAGGAGCCCTTGCGTTCTGAAATAGATAGATAGATAGACAGATAGATAGATAGATAAATAGATAGATAAATAAATAAACAAATAAAATGGATAAGAGACTTTTACGTGTAAAATAAGTGGTATAATTGGCAAAATTGATGTTCTTGTTACTTTTCTTAAGCAGAATTCCTCCCATAATAATGATACGGTTGAATTATATTCGGTGTGTAGAACATCTAGAACCAAATATAAGGTACGGCATATGCCTTTTGGAAAGCAGAACACACTATAATTATGTAAAAATAGAATACAGAATCCTGGTGGTTGTCCGGCTTTTAGTGTCGGTTGAAAAATTGCCTAAAAACAATGGCCTGTAACTTGCATACGTTGTTCATGTCGTCAACAAGGTATAATAGACTTGTATGTGTATTTTAAGATATATTATCAGACATGCATTTTGTCCATTTCAAGCTTTTTATGCAATACAAATTCAGTCAATTCATGGTAGTATATATATCCTTCTCTCCAACGAAGTATTATGCAGTGCAGTTTACTGGTATTTTGCGGACTTCGATACTCTAGCAAGAGGTCTACCACAGTGTACATTTATAAGTATATATATATATATATATATATATATATATATATATATATATATATATATATATATATATATATATATATATATATATATATATATATATATGTATATATGTATGTATGTATATATATATATATATATATATATATATATGTGTTCTTACCATGAAGAAGCTATTCTCATGCGTGTAATCCTTGGGAGGTGGTTTTCGAGGTGGATGCTGTGCTCTTGGCCGAATATCAATTTTTCTGCCGTAAACATATTCCGCTGGTTCTTGTCTGCAGGAGAAACAAAATCACAATGCAATGCAGAAAGCCTGCGACTTGTATACCCGATATTATACCGTTCGACATTTATGTTTACAAACAAGTAAATGACGATAATTAAAGTAATTGATGTGGTTTTAGGGGGATTCTTACGTCCTACTAAAATAGTATTTAGTAAACGGCACACTGGTTTTCTTCCAAACAGCGTTTCCTGTCCTTAATTTTGTGCTGGTATCCATATTTCGCCCAGAAAACCGAAGTGGGTAGTTCAAAACCAACCAATGCAATAAGGTCTTCGTTCCAATGTCATTTTATATACTTCTATTGTTAGTATTTCAATCGTTCAGAACAGAGCCATCATTCAAATTAATTGTACCCAAAAAATGTTTTGAGGTTTTGCCAAAGACACACCTAACTTGTCAAATCGTTGGTACAACAAAACACAGGAATCTTTCAACGGCAATATTGTGCCACTCCATAACATGCTTGTGACAAAATATTCTAACATAATATAATGCACCCGCCCACACGCACACACACACACACAAAAGAAAACAAAGAAAGAAAAAAAAAGTCCTACTGCAGATATTTCCAACATTAAAATTTTGCTACAAACTTCTGTCGGTAACTTAGATGCTTTACCAGTTTAAAGACGAGTCGCCATTGTTACATGCTGTTTGACTGCACTGGCATTTATCAATACACGAAATGACTGTGCAGACATCTCAAAGGGTGCCATAAGCTCACAGACATGATTACATTGTTTGCTGGGGGGGGGGGAGGGTTACACATCAAATATTTGATAGATTTTCGCTAAGGAAAACTACGTGTTCCATTTGGCTACATTTGGGTGGAAGTTGTAGCGCAAGCGCACTAGTAAAAGCGGAAATGACTCAGCTGTTTTGCGCGTAAATTCCATATTTCTGAACGGCATATAGGCCTAAACATCGATAATTAAAAATGTCAAAACGTAAAAACAACGACAGTCTGATTTTTTTTATCAAGTAGAATTTGTTCAAGAATACTGTATGATTCACCTGTGCTTTTTTCAAGAAACGCACAGGTTTTTTGGGGTAAAAAACTTTTATCTTTTCATCGTTAGAGGGTGCTTTCACTTTAATCTAATTATTTATCAAGAGGTTGTTTTCACTTTTATCTAATGATTTATTCACACTCGGTCAAAATAGCTGGGGAGCTAATGCTACTTGTTTGTAAAAAAAAAACTGAGTATAAATAAAGCTTGTATGTATATGTATGTACTTGACGCTCTTTATGCGAACGATCTCGTAATATCGCCAATGTGAGCAAACTACTCTTGCATGTATTCTTACGCAAATGTAAGGAAATCAGCTTTTTACATTTATAAGTGAGGCCCTTTTAGGGATTGCATCAATTGTGTGATATTTTCCTAATTTTACCACACTTTATGCGATGTTTTCTCCTGTGTTATTTGTTATTAACGTATTTACTTGCAGTTATGTGACATTGAAAAGTTCCCAGTTACCTTATATTAAAAAAGTCATGTTATGTGAAATTTACCTCGTATAATGGCATATAGGGGTATCCTTATTCTTATAGGTGGCAAATATCAATACCTCTGCATCTTTAATCACTTAAAACAATGTGTACTACAAGGTTGCATGTCATTACCCCTATAAAATATTACTGTCAGCGTTTTATACTTATGATACAGAACAATCATACCATGCTCTGTGACTGTCCCCATCTTGCAACGCCGATTCCAAAAACAAATATTGTAATGATCCACTACAGTACATCACACCATTTTGTATGAAATACAGTGGCTACGCGATGACTGGCGTTATGACTGCTTGCTTCTCTAGATAAGACACAAAAGTCAAAAGCAGTTTTCCATTAATTTCCGTTTCAAATCGATAATCATATATTTCCAGCAGCACTTACATCTGAAGTGACCTAGCAACATCTTTGATAAATTGCTCCTCTCGGTGCGGGTACATGCGTGTATCCACAGGAATGCTTGCTCTCATGCCGTTGCTCTGGTAGCGCCTTGTGGCCGCCACGGGAACACGAGGTTTAGCGGACATTGCTGCTCGAGCTCTTAGGTGAGATTTGTATTTGTTAGGTTTGACGGATACTCCTCCATTCAATGCCTTGAAGAGATTATATGCGACACTCCTCTCTGAAAGAAATTAAACATAAACTATGACTAGATGAATGAGGCAATTAACAAGTCATGCCGGATACACTACTCTGCATTATGACTGCTTTTTATGTCACATGACATTTTTCACCAATGAATGAGGCACATTTTGTTTAAATCCTCCAGGTGTTCCCACCAGCAACATCTTTGCGAATACCAGAGGGACGTTGCCTGCAGCGCCAGCTACAGACGATATGCTGCATTGTTTTGCTGCCTAGTACCTACAAGTAAATTGTCTTTTGTGACGTCTTTGATATTTTTGCTTCTGGAAAAAAAGTGTAGGTTTCTAGAGCAAACAAAATGCATATCAGAATACCGTACAATGGGAATGAAAATGGGATCTTTTCAAACTGCTTTATATCTGTCGACGATTTTCCCTTCGTTGATTTGTGCTAAAAATTACATCTGTAGGCCTATACTTTGATTGAAACATGTACAGTAGTGTCACTGATAAACCTTTGGAAAATGTTGATCAAATCATTTTTACTGCATGGTGAACTAACAAAATTCCGTTAGTAAACAAAAAGAGATATAATTTGTACCGGGGAAATATATTAATCCCCTTGACAGAAGGTGGTCAGATACATGCTGTGAAAGCTTCCAGGCTAGTCCGACTCTCTCGACGTTAAATATATTTTGGTCCCCATTGCCAAGACGCTAAAGTTATGTCAGTTGCACTAAAATCGGAGGCGCTCGCCACGCCACCTAGCTGCTCCCCACCCCAGCGCCCTATTTGTAAGTGAAAGATTTGAAGTACAGTGTGTAAGTTTATACATCTGTTACATGTGGGAAAGGCCAGACATGCATTATCAGCGGAAACCACGTGAGTGTAATGTGTACACGTGTATCCACAAAAATATTGTCCCACCGTTTGCTTTAATTTTATGGTAAAAGTTATATGCTTTAGTGTAAACAAAGGCCGGATTCTATAAAGACGACATAGAATGCAACTATGACGTCAAGTAGCTGGAGACAAAGGTCTGACTCGAAAACCCTGACCAACTGCAGGTCAGTCGTTCCCAGCATTAAGTAACCAGGCTATCGGTCGCTTCTGAAACAATCGATCCACTTCAATGATGTTGCAAACGGGTCTCTTAGGTTAAGTATTACCTGGACTTCAAGTACGCTAGTTTATGTAACGTATCCATAATTATAGTCATATCATAAAGAATCATGTTTTTGCGACCCAGCTGTACTAGATTTATTATGAAAAGTGATCATACGTGGTGCACGTTATCAATTCAGTTGCCAGTATTGTTGCAAGTTTTATCCAATAGGAGAGGTCACACTTACCAATTATCTGTGTATTCACCTAAATGCACAATTTATTACACAATTTTTTTCAGGGCTAGAGATGTGAATTCCGATTCGATTGCATGTTAAATTAACCTCAAATTCAAGGACTACTTTTTAAGCTGCAGGAATAAAATTTATGTGAATATTTCAGCTATGTACATAATTTTACCACACAAATTTTGATTTTTCTGCAAAGAGTGGTTTTAAAGTTATTAAGCTGTAAATTACAATGGAAAGTAATGGGAATGCAGAAGTCTGGCCCTGAATGACTAAAGTGTCCTCTGCAGGAGGGCAGTAGAAACTTCTGTTCTTGCTCTCCCCTATTGGATACATATAAGTTCAAGTGCCCCGTATGTAAATACTAATATATGACCCTGTGTGGTTGAGGCATCATCATCATCATCAGCAAGATCATGAAGAAAACTCACAGTATGCTGTCCCAACCACGCGCTGGTACACTTATTAGGGCAACTTACATACATGTACAGTTGTGATACATGTACGTCGGCGACGGTAAAGACGTACGGACACAAATGTACAAAAAGGGCACAAAACGTGGGACTAATAAATGCAGGGTATGTGACCTCTCAGTGGTGACCTGAGAGGACATGTTTTTTTTTTTTTTTTTGTTTTTTTTTTTTTTTTTTTTGTTTTTGTTTTTTGTTTTTGCTTCCGACCTTTAACTGATATATAAGACGAGGCTTTGATAAGGCGCCACTCGTCGCAGTGGGCGTCTGTGACAAAATCGCATACAAACAAACCCAACAAAACTCTACTTCTGTGTCATTAAATGGCAGTTTAGATCGATGACACCAGCAGAATTTTTTCCCTTAGATGGCTCCTCTTGTAACAGGTGGATACCAGCGGAAGTTACAGATAGCGCCTTTTGCAGGCGACATGGTACCTCGCAACAATTTTCTTTTTGCATGGTAATCAAAAGCAGAGCAGTAAATGGGCTAAAAATTTTAATTGTAAAACAGCCCCAAGGCCTTTCGGTGACGAGCAGTGAATAATCAATGTTTTTCAATATTTTTTTTTCTCTCTGTAGCCATACCAAAATGAACTTAATTTTTTTCGTATACCCACCGTAATCACCAGCGTTCGAAACCCATGCCTTTAATGCTGGAGCAAATGCCGGATGTTCCGGGGGCTGAAAGAATATGAAACTAGATTTTAAAAAAAGAAAGAGAAAGGGCTTATTGTGCTGGAAGCACGTACGTGCAATAGCTGAAAAATGTAAAATGCGCAAATATATGACTGTTAGTTTGTTGGTATTGCTGCTGAAGACAAATGAAAGCAAACCATACATAGCACCGGTATCTGTGGTGAAAACACTAAATTTGTATTGATTAAGGCATCACTGTTTCAAAGTCGTCATTCCACAAAACAATTAAGTGTCCCCCTTCACCCGTAATCATGTGTGACTCAGGCCAATGCTTGCCTGCAGACTCTGATGCCCAAGTACACCTTGAAAAAATATGCGGCTAAGGCTTGATGTTTGCTGATAGACTGTGATGTCCAAGTATATCTCGTAACATTGTATGCTGAGGCTAATGTTTGCCTATAGACTATGATGCCCAAGTATATCTCGTAACATTGTATGGCTGAGGCTAATGTTTGCCTATACATCTACATTGCGATACCCGAGCATACCCTGAAATATTGTGAGGCAAATAGATTGTGATGCTCAGGCATACAATGAAATATTGCGTCGCTAAGGCCAATCTATGCATACATTGTGGTGCCCAAGTACACCCCCTAATGTTGTGTGTTTAGGGCTAATGTTTACCAATAGATCTCGACTGTTATGCCCAAGTTTACCCTGAAATATTCTGTGGCTAAGGCTAAGGGGCTATCCATAATTTTCAATGTTTTAAAATTTGGATTTTTGTCCAAATTGGTGTGACCCACCCACCCACCCTTAATTTGGATTGTAAGAAAAAAATATGTACCCAGACATGAAGCTATTATACATTGCCGAAGTACTATGTATACTTGCATACATGTATTGGCCCTCAACCTTGTTATAATATTTGTTAATATATTATTCAAACAACAAGGATCATCACATATATAATATGCTTTTGATAATAGTCTTTTATTATTGTTGAAAATACACACCTTATTAATAATAATATGAAATTTCAATACCATCTGTCTACTGTCTACATTATCAATGGTTCTATCCCAGCACCTGAACCATGTTTTCTGGATGCCCATCATATTACTAATTAATTTTGAGACACCGACCCCTCTTGGTTAAATGGTTCTGATCTTTCTTGTATCTGCTCAACTGGTGGTAGCACGATGGAAAAGCTAGAAAACAGCCTTCAAATTTGCACACATGATCTTCAGTGTTTGTATCTTGGTGAGGTCTGTAAGGCTTGCTGTGACAAAGACGTGTGTGCCTCAAGTTCATAGTTTTGGATGCAAATATCACTCTATTTCCACAAAGTTCACACTGAAACAATTTTTTGAGGGATGGACAAAATATGTCTGGCTCAGATTTTATGATGGAACCATTGACAATTCACTCAAATTTAAGTTGAATGTAGCTCTTGTAGCTTCCGTCAATTGCGTTGGGGATGGGACAAAAATACCCCACTCCAGTACAGTATGTGACCAAACAGTTCTGAAGTTGGGGGGGGGGGGCTCTTCTGACAGTACTCACGGTTTGTACTTGAGCATTCTAGTGTGCATTTCTACTTGATGGGTTTTGGAATTTGGATTATCGATTTTTTTCTTGTACCCACCCACCCACAATTCGGGAAAAAAATCAAATTTAAAAAAAAAAGATAATTATGTACGGCTCCTGGTGTGTGCGCAGACTTTGTTGCCCAAGTATACCCTGAAATATCGTGTGGCTAAGGCCTAATGTATGCATAGACTGTGATGCTCAAGCATACCCCCAAAATATTGTGTGGCTAAGGCTAATGTACGCATAGACATCAATGCCCAAGTATATCCCCTAATATTGTGTGACTAAGGCTAATGTTTGCCTGTAGATCTGGACGCCAATGCCCAGGTATACTCTGAAATGTTATATGTCTACGATTAACGTGTGTCACCAGACTGTGATGCCGATGTAACATTGTTTGGCTAAGGCTTGTGCATACCCCATGATATTGTGTGCCCCAGGCCACTATTTGCCGAGACTATGATGTCCAAGTATTTCAGGTACATTTTGTACGTCTTAGATATTGAAACACGAGGATAATGTATATATTCGAGGTAACATTTTAATAATGACTATTCTAGAAACAGTTCTTTTTTCATATTTTCGTTGCATAAGTTGAAAAAAAACCCACGTCAAATCTGTGTAGTTATACAAAACGGTACTAAATGCACTGGGATCGCAGAAAAGCTGGAAATATTGCCGACAATCACCAAGGACAGTACAAAACATCACAAAACACAGAGAAGAGTATCCACTCACTGAATATTTTAGCTGAGCTCGTCTGACATAACAAAAGTACAAAAGGATCACTTTAGTCACACTGTGAAAAATACACGAACAACTTAAAAATGTTGCGTGTAACTATATTGCGATAATGTTGTTTTACTATCAGTATATCTCCTATATTAAAATGTGTTAGGTATACGTACAGGTTACCAAATATCATCAACAGTAATTACTACCAGAATGTAGAGTAAGTTATTGGCAGGCGCGTTGTCACCACATTATTGTGGATCCTACAGTTATGTTAATAGTGAATGTAACAGCACCTCGTTTTACACAGTTTATGTTGTAGAATTTTGCGTTTGTGATCCCAAAGCTCGATATGACAGCTTCAGGAGTGGGCATCCTGTGGCATTGTAGCACGAAAGTGCTACAAGAGTGCAAAAAAAAAATGCTACATTTAGTCATACTGTTCCATTGTGAAGACAGGAAACTCGGACTGCCTGTGCTGCAGCAGTAAATTTTAATGCTACAAGCATTCTGATAAGTGCTCATTCCTGGGTCACAACCAGTCCATTGAATTCCTTCTCAGAATCACTGGATAAGTACAACAAATAAACATGTATATGTCTGTATGACGTAAATCTGACTCTATTATCTGTGAACCAGTAACATGAGAATGTTTCACTTGCCTTGCCAAATGCATGTACATTGACAGTATTATCCATTGGGGTATACGCATATCTTGGTGTAAACAACGAAGCCATGGCTGATTGCAAATCTTCAGTACAAACTACACATTTACAGTAGATTGATAGAAGTATGGGTAACTGAGGAAAGCCGGTGACCAACCCATGTTTATTAAATGACAAGTGTAGCGCAGTGTACTTCTTTGCATGGGGCATTGCGTAACAAAATTACCAATCTAGAGTCTTAGACTGCATCTATTCCAATTCGATCGCTCATGCATTAATATTCCAAAATAAATTGTGAAGGAATCGTCCATGCAAGTCCTGAACTTATGCTGGGATAAAAGATACGTGTTTCTTCTTTCTTGTTTGAACAGACGAGTATGAATGGTCGAAATAACATGAATAGCCTAAATATGTGACGCCAAGCATAAAAATGGCATTGGAACACAGACAGCAAATTTCAGGAGTTTATCGCATCACAAATTCATATGCTCAGGCATATCCTGAACTTAAAGTTCTCAACACTGTTATTTTACAAAAACATATTGACGGTGCCAAATTCCAACATTGTTATATTGCATATAGGCCTACATTTTGGTAGCTGGTGCCAAATTGCAACATTTCACCGTATTTTGTCAGTACATACATTTTTACGTTTCCCCTGGGGACAATAAGTGACATCACGTACACCAAAAAACAAACAAAAACAAAAAAACAAACAAAAAAATAAACCACCCCCCCAAAAAACAAAAAAAAAAACAAAAAACAAAAAAACCAAACAAATCAAACAAAAAAAAAAACAAACAAACAAAAAACAAGCAAACAAACAAAAACAAAAACACCCCCCAAAAAAACAACAACATAGCCTTGAATTCAAACCTTTCCGTATGAGTAGTAAAAAAAGGAATAGCTATAAAATCATGCATATCAGATTTTATAATTATGTTAAATCTGATACGAAAAAGAAATGTGATGCGATATCCGATATCGACACATATATTTGTACGTTTATTTTAGAAATGAAGTTTATTGTTATATGTATATTGTTCCCTTGTATTACCTCCTAAAAAGTGACAATTTTGTCTTTGTGCCTGTTCATTCTTCGCAGATCTGCTGAATGCTAAAAAATATATCCACAAGCTGGTTTAAACAAACCCGACAGTCATGAAAATAGTTCACAAGTTTATTCCAAAGTTTTATTTTTCTGCTTCACAAATACAATGTATAAACCAAGTGTTTACACGTCCAGCATTTAATGATGAACAAGAACAGTTAACAGGTGACTTGCGGGTTTTATGAAAGGGGAACCGTGGGAAAGTATAAATAGTACTAGGTATCATGCAAATTGTGAAGAGGCTATTGCGGTTCTGCACGAGTACACTGCATTTGCTGTTAATATTCTCTTGATGCTCAAAACAAAACTGTAAGACTTAGTAAATATTACTGTTTAACCAAGGCAGGCCTGTTCTCATTTCGTGGTACACTGTCATAGATTAAAGTTAGATTCAGCGTTCCTGTGACCTATTTTCCACCTTTTGGCTACAAATCTGTGTTTAAACACCAGGATAATTATGTCTGACATGTACAGCTGGTTAGATGATATGGTCAGTGTAATTTAGAGGGTTTTGGTCTTTTTTGCTGACCAAGGCTTTAGATGTACGTGGAAACATTTATAAGAGTCAAAACGTGTGACGTCAGGGCAGATTGACACTTTATAAACACGTGGGAACTGATATTTAAACAAAACTGTATCAGTTCAATCACATGGGAGGACGTGCTGATGAGACCAACCTGCGATATTACTGACTGGAATTAGTGATTTGGTATTTTTACTGGGCAGCTGTATTAAATAAGACTTTTTAAGGCAAAAAATAGCACACAGGAGGAATTTACAGCAGAGGAAACATTTGAAAAGGAGGTGAACATGCTGTGTTCGGGACTCTATGAGGGTTTTAGTGGGGGTTCTCTTTCAAAACAGGTTCCACTGTATCAGGTAACATCAGCTTATTGATGGGAAAATCCATCTAAATGACCCCAGTAAAACACATATATGCCTTGGGACATTCTTCACCAAACACAGCAAGCAAGTAGTAGTTTGTAGAATCCACATGCACATGTGCCAGCATCTGAGCTTGTTGCCATGGCATCGGTAGGACGTATTTGCTATTGGCAAGAGCCATGATATATATATATATATATATATATATATATATATATATATATATATATATATATATATATATATATATATATATATATATTAGCCTAACTTGATAAGTAACGGTCAAGTTTTTTGGGTTTTTTTTTTCATTTTCTTTACAAACACTAGGTAAGCAACCTATATATATATATATATATATATATATATATATATATATATATATATATATATATATATATATATATATATATATGTGTGTGTGTGTGTGTATATATATAAGTTATAGTATTATATATACATATGCCTTTCACATGGTAGTATATGACAACATACTTCCTTGGATAGGCCTTCCTGATTCCAACTCACCAAAATCCACCAAGCCAATATAAGCGCTGAATCTAATTCTAATATCTAATATAATGATACTGATTATAATTTAGATGTGGACTCGATAGAAACTCTGCGTTCATTATTTGATATGTGAGGTAAACTCGGCACCCGATGGTAGTTCAGTGATCAGCTATTTTACAAAGTTGCATTAACAATATACGATCTCAGATATTCCTATCAGTATTGGCCAGTTCACATTTTGGACATTAGTATAACTTCTGCTATGTCATACAAAAAAAAAAATGCATTTATGGTGTTTCAAGCGGAACATGAGCGTAAAACCGATTAACTCATTCCACCCTGATGACGCTTTTTCCCGCTAATATCTAAATGTCGTCTGCTAATTGTATTTTACTAATTTAGGGATTATTTTTCAATATTTTGGATGAAACTTGCATGGAAGTTCATTCCAAATTATATGCCCATGGTCAACAGCTTTCCTTGGCGCGCTCTGGGCGCAATGCGCCCAGAGCGCGCCAAGGAAAGCTGTTGACTCAGTCTTCTATCAGGGTGGAATGAGTTAACAAAATGATTTTTACCTGATAGCTTAAATTATACATGGCGCTGGCATATGCAAAGTTTTCGTGACCTTCTGACCGGAACAATTACATTGAAGCTAATAATGATTGTCATGTCATGTTTCAAAATTGCGGTGAATGACCCATGATATTTATCTTCCGTCCGTTATGGATCTGGCCTCAACCTGTTCCCACGTTTTCAATCGCCTGTTTCTATAGTATAACTTTTTTGTTTGCAGTGCCCCACAAAGCTAACAAAAACCATGTCCTTAATAATAAATACATATTCTTCTGTTTGTAACACAACGATGCAATGAAAGACATAGGCTACTCCCTCAGTGCACGGAAATATGCATCAACACCAAATGATTTTACATGCGAATCAGACGGCGGAACTGAATGTTCAGATAAATATGAATAAAAGGTACGTGGTGTCTTACTCTGACATTAATTTACTCAGAAGGCCTGAAAACTGTTATTACGAAGGTTATCATCAAGGCAATACATGATGTATACACTTACTGTCTCTTACTGAGGGTAATAAATTTACCCGCAAAGAAAAAAAAAAGATCGATGTGCCGAACCATATTGCACTAAGTTTGCAACTGCACAACTGGTCCCCAAAATATGACCAAAATAATTTCTGCTGTTAATATTCTTGCACTAAGATATTGAACGAGGCAAGTTCTTGTATATTTCAGATGAAGCTCTATCATTTGCAATATTAATATGAGACGGGTTAGACTGAAACCCACAGTTTGCAAACCTCGAAAGTCATTTGCAGACGTTAATATTAGGATTTCTTCATTAAAAAAAAAAAAAAAAAAAAAAAAAAAAACAGCAAAAGCCCAGACGCGGAAAGCAGATATACAGCCTTCCTACAGGTATTACTTTTGTTGATCCAGCAATATTGATATTACCATCAATCTGCTCCTTTACGTTTTGTGCATTCATTGGTTTTCCATAAATTAAAGAAACAACAGGTCCAGCTTATCTGCTTGACAATTTTACGTTTATCTTTAGCACGATTACCCTTCAAAACAAGAGAAATGTGACCGTCCTGTGCTTAGTGTGCTTACATGCACGGACTGTGTACTCCCATTGCAATGCCCACTGAGTTATATATGGTAATCGATAGGAATGCATGTACTAACCGACAGGTGCCGTAATGAAAAATATCGTTAAAATCAGGGCTCCAGAGTATCAACACCCAGTGAACAACTTTGTTAAAAACTAAGCTACATCTCTTCCAAGTTTCAGAAAATGTAAATGACAGTGTTGGAGCAATCGAAAATATCAAAAGCACAAAAATTCGTTAAAAAACAATTGCAGCGCCGCCTGCTGAACCAATTAAGATTTGAGGGTTCCCAGAATTGTGTCTGTGCTATTTCGAAGCAATTAGCCAAGTGCTTTGGCAGAAGATTTTTTCAAAGATTTTGCCAAAGTAATATACAAAAACAAACAAACAAACAAACAAACGAACGAACAAAAACAAACAAACAAAACAAAAACAAAAACACACACACAAAAAACAAAAACAAAACAAAAAAGCAATAATCACTGGACCGTCACCACTTGAAAAAAATTGGTAGAAATCGACACAGGGTACATCCCCACCAAGTTTGAAGTGAATCTGGATGTCAGTTTTAGAGAAGTCGAAAATGTGACTTGTTCACGGACAGACGATGTTGGACGGAGGACCATAAGATGTGCTCAGCTGATGGACAAGCCAGCTAAGCTAATAACCTCTTCAGCTGAATATTAGAGTGGTTTTGGATGAAAGTAGTCATAAAAAACTTTTCATTCGTGTAGTAAAATGCCCAATTTTACGAAAATTGCGACGGAAACATAGTTCAGATTTTTAATTCATAATTCAGAATTTACCCAAACAGGTGACCACTGTGCCCAGTGATTTTCTCACCTCCAGTCTCTAGAGAAAGCCCCTTTGCTGGGGTAAGACTGCTTGATTGTATAGTTTAACGTAGGCACTTGCCACAGAACAAGGTTTACATGGTAACATAACATGAATATCTCAGCTGAACAAGTTTAAGTATGGAAGGAAAATGGCCTCTAAACTATCAATGAAACCTTTCATAAAATGTTGAACTTATGCCAATAGGGTAAGGCTATTTTAGGGCAGTAAAGCTTGCGTAATCAGTAAAGTATCTGCCATAACTGAAACAATGGTGGTTTGCCCTTTAAACACCACACTTGTATGGATGGTTATATCCCACAGAGCCATATGCTGTGGCATCATGAGCACATGCTGCCAAAATACACTCAGTTCATAGGTTTCACAAACTGGCGATTAACCCCACAGGTGTCAGAAATCAATTGACACCTATGCACATGTGGTGGTCAGTACACAGATATGGTATGACGGTCTCATTAATTTTGCCCGTAAAAAGTTTCTAACATTTTCAAATTAAAAATGCCTGGTACGTTACCGACAATTGACAGGCATATTAATAAAAAAAAGTTTTACATCTTATGTTAATGTTGCCATAATTTACCTCAAATTTACTTTGAAGATTGGTACTTTAACATGCACAACCCTATGCCCACAAGTGCACCCCGTGGTGCCCTCTCCAGTCAGCTGGAGGTGAGAAAAAGCTATGCTTTGCTGATTCTGTGAAACGGGTCAATTGGGCCCATACTGCACAGAACTTGATCATTACTGTTTTGACAACAAATAAAGTGAAACCGCTTGGTATTCAATCCTTTTTTAATAAGGACGTAGTGTAAAAGGTGTGACTTGAATTCAGGGGTTTCAAGTACCAAAGAATACAGAGAAGAGAGCAGTTTGACCCAGCTCACTCATTGAATGGATGTTAGAGGTCCAAAATGCCTTATCCATCCACTATTATGAATATTTTGTCTATGTGCATGCAAAGTTCCTAACATTACTGCATGTAATGTAAATGTCACGCGAAGCTATTTGTGTGTTGCATATGCAAATTGCTACTAGTGAAGACAGACTAACAATGTGAAAATGTCCAAGGCTCTTCATTTTAAAAGCGAATCTAGCATATTATCCAGGCAGAGTCGTCCATATAGGTAAACAGATAAAAAGAAACTGAAAATGATCATTAAAACTGAAGATTGTGTCATGTAAACATTGGTTATCGGGTAGTGGATCAATCAAGTGTTTTGTGGTACATGGGCTATTGAACAGAGAAGCGACAAGATTGCTGGCATATATTTCATTTTCATGCTTGAAGAATTGCTTTCATGACTCTCTAATCGATTTATCTCCGCAATTCAGTAAATTCCCACATTACATGTTATGAGCCCAAAGAATATAAAATTAACATTATTTGAACTTTTATATCTGCGTGTTTACATTTTTGCGTTTCTAATTACGATTGGATGAAATTTTCTACACACGGCAGCCAGTTACACAATTCAATTTGATGTCTTACATGCGACAAAAAGATTGGGTATCGGATATGAAACGAAATTGTATATTGGGCCACATTGTTTAAAACTAAGCTGGCACATCTACTAATGACAATAATTCACATACCGGCTCTGCAATCATGGGTACAGGCTGTGGTGACGTCATTTGATCATGATGGTCGGGATCAAATAAATCAGGAGTAGGCACCCGATTGTATGGGCTGGGTGATCGTGGGGCAGCATCAGCAGCATTGCGGAGGATTCCGACAACACTTGGTGATCGAAACGGCTCTGGTGTGGGAACTTTCAGTGGCACTGGCGTAATGGGAACATCTACTGGATCTTGTAGTGGTTCGGGGGTGGGAGTGCGTATGGCAACAGATGAACTTCGAAATTTGGTCGGGGATGGAGTTCTTGGTGCAACAGGCGAGCTTCGTAATTTTGACGGGGAAATAATTCTTGGTGGTGTCGGGCTTCTCACTGCCTCTGGTTCAGGGGTTATTGGTGTAGGGGAAGGTGATGTTTTCCATACGATCCAATGGTAATCCTTATTTGATTTTCTAGGAGGAACGGGATTGTATGGTCTTTTATCTTGTAATGAGGCCGGTACACTTTTGGGTCTTTGTATTCTGGTGTCATTTTGGAAGCTCGTCGTGATGTTTGCATCTGAAAGTAGAATATAGAGTAATCATATATCTTTACAAACAAAACTACATTTTAACGATCAGCGTTATTCATGTCAGTCATTTCACATTTGTGTCCATTTCTATTCTATTTCCTGGACTTCCCACGCTTCTGCAATAATCGACTAATGTCAGCATACCCGTCATTGACGGGTGTTAAGGTCGCCTTCTTAGTACCATGAACTAATAATTGAAGTATGGATGTGATGCAGTTAATGCTGGGTATAACCTAAAGCCTCTCCTGTCTTACCCGAAAGCACAACATTTGTCATAATTACTTTCACATGTGTGCAACCATCCAGTCACACTGCACTTGAAACACGATGTTGTGTGTACACTATATGCTTGGTAAACTCAGAATGTAGCTTATTTACAACTTAAGGAGAAAACATACGAAAAACTCAATAAATGAGCATTTTGATAACTGGATGTTTGGCACAAAGGCATTAATTAAGGATAAAGACAAATTGTATTGTAAATTAGTACTCTTAATTTAGAGATGGGTCAGAGATGGGTCTCTTTACAGAGGTGATCTTAATTGGAGATTATATTTATATTCATAAAATTGCCACGTGTAATATATATATGCTTTGTGTTGCACTTTAAAATTACACACTTTCTGAGAAGCTAATATAACATCAACGGAAGGAACATTCTTATGGTAACAGCCCGATTGTACTATTTTCTTACTGATACACTAACGCGCCAGCAAAGAATAAATTTTAAACAGAAAAAAATATAGAGACTCTCTCTCTCTCTCTCTATCTATATATAAATATATATATATATTTACATATATATATTTATGTGTGTGTGTGTGTGTGTGTGTGTGTGTGTGTGTGTGTGTGTGCACCCGTACTGATATGTACATAAATAGATTCTTGCTTACCATCGCGGAGTCTCCTGAAATTATTATATCCCCACATTGCCTTGTGCAGAGACACGGATGTTAAATTTCTACTCAAATATATAATAAAGTCCAAATCTTTATGTTCTATTTTGTCACTCTGTTAATAATATGCTTTCACCTAACTACATTCCCAACCTTGCTTTCTACACGTTAACATGGTGCCGGTTAAGTGGGTTTAAGATGCTTTATGATTGTTGAATGGAGGGGGATTACCAGCAAGAATAAAGTCATTATCAACAGTATAGCAGACTTCAAAGGTCAGTAGGATTATGTGTCGCGCAAATCCGTGGTCATGGTGCATGTATACATAGTTTCATAGACATTCAACATATATTCTTCCGATTATTTCCCGTGTTTTTTATCTTTATTATTTATTTATTTATTTTGCCTCTACATGTCTTACTGCTACTCAAATTGCACTAACTCATTTAAAATATATAGCATTATCTTGGGCGTGTAAAGTTACAAAAATATGCAATTGAAATGGTTGCTGAGTGTGTATCACCAAGCTTAGACCAAGCAGACAATCGCTGTAACTTGTTTCAATTGTTCAGAAACTTTTCGCAGATACAAGAGAAAGAAAACCAAAGTATTAACTGGATAGTTTACACGGTTGGATTATTTATGGAGCAAGAGTGATTGATTTTAAAGCACAGAAATATTTGAACGATTTTTTTTTACCAGGCATTGGCCGTGAATTGTAAGGACACAATAAGTCTCGGTAAAACCACCGTTTTGCGCAATATAAACTTGGGGTCATGTATCTGTGAACCAATTGTGTAGCATTTTTGTGTCTTCAATGTAATATTTCATGACGTATTTTGGCATAAAGAAAAAAAAAGTGAATACCCCGCGGGGTCCCGTCGGAGATTTCGTAACAGTGTGGCCAAGGAGACATTACAAGCAGTGACACATTATTGGCCGTGTTTGGTTTACGTCGACCACAATGCTTCAGCCATATAATGTAATTACAACAAAAGTATTAACCGATATAGACTAGTTACGAGTTAGTATAGCACTGCAGCTCCCTACCTGAAACAAAAGTGTCGTCCTTAGTAGGAAAATACCAATCCTGTTCATCTTGCTTTAGTATACACTTGTAGAATGATTTGTCACGAAGAAATAATATTTTTGCCTTCCTCATCTCCTCAGAAATTCTCTCATTCGACCTTATGTTACCTTGAGTATACTCTAGTCTTGCACGGGCTTTCTAAGTGCAATCAACCGTGGTTGTTACTACATCAAAAAAGACCAGTAATGATCGTTGTTTCCCTTGACTGGTCACTCTATATTGCCATTGCAATGAATTTGAATCTGATCATACTGACATTGAGAAAACAACATTTCTATTACAGCGTACTGTAATATACGTATTTTGGCAATATTTCTACAGACGCTTGTGTGCGGATGTTCCTTTATGGTCTGTCTCTTTCGGATTAAAAGTTTGCAACCTTAAACTTCAAGTAAAATGTCACGTACAGATTTGTCGCGATTCGATTATGATCGTCCGTTGCGTTGGGTTAAACATATATTGTTCTCAGAAAAAAAATTGCTCAGTAGGGTAACCAGCCTAAATGAAGGTCTTTGGAATATTTACACGAAACAACATGAAAATTCCGAAATACCAGTGCAGAGATAGATAGATAAAAGGACCACAAGTAACCCTTTCAGTGCCAAAGTTTGGTCTGAGTCAACAGCTTTTCTCGGCGAGCATTCGGCGCAATGGGTCCTATGCGTGCCGAGAAAAGCTGTTGACCTGGGATTTTCTCTCTGGAACTATAGGCATACTGGTACTTGAATGAAAGTTTTTTTTTTTACGAGTATTACAAATCTGGGATCCTAATGATAATTCTGACTTGTCTGACTTAATTAGGTCAACTTAAGACATGATTGGCACTGAAAGAGTGATGAAAAATGAAGAAAAACCCCGCACGGTGTGCAAAGAGAATTAACTATATCAATCTCTAGCGCAAAATCATAATTAAAACCTTCCAGATAGCATAATGTATTTATGAACGACCTTAAAAATGTCCTACTTATGACTTTTTGTAATTCCCGTTCTTTCAATCCAACCAGTAAGATTTTGATATTAAAGTTGCCAAACGATATTATTTTAGAGTGCTACTTGTTCCTAAGTAGAGCATACCTATTACAATGAGAATAGAAGTGGTAGACGTTTTCCTTGTTTGCTCTGCAAGAACATGCCTGAGCTTAGACGACACCTATTTTGTAGAGATCTGTGTTCAGTTGGTTGCAGCCCATTTGCATTCTAGCATGAACAATAGCATGTATTCTCTAGTATAATGCAGCTCGTTACTTTTCTGTTTGGTTTGATTAAATTCAGGTCTAAATTCATCTCGCTACACGTGAAGGTAATAGATTTTATTCCCAGATAGCCGATGGAAGGAAAGAATTATAGAACGTAACTTTCTTAGCTTCAAATGTTCTTATTCGTTTAGTCCCACCCAAGACTGTTCCCGGTAAGAGATTATTTTTGTATGATGGAGCAATTTCATTTATAATTTTAAACATTAGTGCTTTTTTGGAGGGGGCTCCTCTGCGTTCAGTTAATTTTACAAGCTTGTGTCCATGTAAATTTTTTCATGACATGTGGGCAAATACTCCTGTCAATTTCTGGTCTTTAGTGCATCCATCCTAGACCACACTGGCGTACCCCAAACAAGCGAGGACAAAGTAAAAAGCAGACACTCAAGGGATTTGCTGTTAAACTTATGATGTGGACAGCTGCGGACTAATGTAATGCAGTCCAGTCTACGTGCTTTTTCTGTATTCAAGGATTTCAAGATGTCAAGAATACTACTTTCGTTGAAAGCGATAGCTTCCAGTAAGTTTTGCCTGTCTTGGACTTCACTAGGCAAAGTAAAAGAGGACGTATCCACATCAGAATTTGAGAAAATACTCGTTGAAAACATCGGCTTAGGTTATACTGTAAGATATTACAAAATAGAGCGTATTAACATGATAGGATTACCAGACATCAAGTGTTTAACCATTTTTCATCACTTCTTACCCTTCCAACTCCCCAGTGTTTCAAATATCACATCCCTCTACGTAATTTGCTATGTGCTTGTGGCATCCATTATGGTATAGATGTGAACGTATTCCATTTTTATACAATTGATCCAGATCGGAATGAAGGATGAATCAAACGGGTTGGTGAGGTATGCTTCTTATGTTTTCTCTCCTTCTGTGGTACATTCACTTCATATAGGCTACTTTAATAATAAAAATCGCAAACGCAACCAGTGTTTTCTGCATCATGATTTCATTGGTTTTGCTATAGTAACGAATGCCCGTAAAAAAAATCAAGCGAGTTATTTCACCACGTATTCATACGGTGCCGTGCGTTGCAAATTAGATTGAGTATTAACAATAAAACAAAGGAAACCATACAGGCAAGAATCACTACGTTTGCACATCCCATTGATTGTCAAAAATACCACAATGAAACGCAATGTATCGCATTTAGTGATAACAGCATTGTGTTAAGAATAAAAAAATGAAAATGAATATAAACAGAATAAAACACTACCGTTGAGATCACGCAAGCAACATTCGTTGTAATTTGAGGGTGAGAACTGAATTTATCCATTTGATTGTGTATTTGGCTGCATTGATTTTAAAAGAGAGTATCCGGATCAGAACACCAAAACAAACATGAAAAAGGCGGTGAGTTTTTCTCGTTTGTAGTCATTGTTTCATTCTCGGTGCATTTGCAATCAGTAGCACAAGACAAGGAATCGGATCGGACATTGAGGATCCAAGCCAATACGTTTTCACCACAACATAACGCATCGACTCGATTTAAATTTTATTCTTTTGAAGACGTCCGTATTTTCTTCCATACCATGCTTTTGCAAAATTGACCACCAACGCGTGCAAAAGGACATGAATTTTTCCAGATTGAGATTTGGCCTCCTTTGTTGAAACTTGACCTTAGTTTATACTTTGTTGAGTCGTTACCACGTTATATAATCTAACGTTCGATTGTATCGGTGTGACTCTGCTGTCGCAGGTGTAACCTCAGCTTACTGACAAATCAGCTGAATATAACAAATTGTCCACCGTCCGTTCGTCCTTCCAAAATTCCCATCTTCCGCTCCTCCAAAACCATAAGCCAAATCCACTTCAAACAAACTTGGTGGAAAAGTACCTTGAGTGGGTCTCCACCAAGTTTGTCCACGTTGGTTACGCTCCATTGATTTTTTGGATTTAATTTGTTCAACAGGTGGAGCTGTAATTTTTCTGCTTTATGTGAATTTTTGTGTGGTTTCCTATTTTTGTCTCCAAGATTGTCACTCAGCTTATGCTGAGACTTGGTGTAAATGTAGCTTGTGGAAGAGTCAAAGTTCTTCACTTGATGGTGATGCTCTAGGTTACCAATTTTAACGAACTTTTCCTCAATTCTGGTACTTCTAGGGGGTATTTACACTACATCCCTGTCATTATACCTTCATCATTTGCATAATAAGAAGGGTTAAATATGGCTTCATACCTATAAATAGACTATGGCTTCATCTGTAACACGTGTAGCCTCACTTTACATATCAAGTGCTATATTTCGCACAGGGAAAAATCCCAAAAATGACATCACTTCAGGCAAAGTTTGCAGATAACCTAGAAATTTGCGAAAGAAAGAAAAAAAGGAAGAAAGAAAACAAGAAAGAAAGAAAGAAAGAAAGAAAGAAAGAAAGAAAGAAAGAAAGAAAGAAAGAAAGAAAGAAAGAAGAAAAAGTAAGCAGCGCTGAGTGGGCCAGATCCACTTCAAATTTGTTGTAGATGTATATTGCGTGAATCTCTGTGGAGTGTGTTCAATGGTGACCCTTCAATGATTTATTGATTTTTCAAAGAATGGCTCTGTTCATTTTTGGCAAACTCCTCTTCGAATTCGCGTGGTCAATTGCATCTAGATGGCATAGGCACACTTCTTGAGACCGGTAGAACTTAAAATGTTCACCACGTAGCGCTGCGTTTTTATTTTTTATGAACTTTTGCGTTTTCGCTACTTCAGGCTCTATCTGCCAAACCGCATATTGTATTATATTCAAACTTGGTGAGCATTTACCTCAATTCAATATCCACTAAGCTCGTTCACTACATTTTGCTGCTTGATGTTTAACAGGTGATTAAAATTCGCTATATCGGTAAGGGTATATACACATGCTAGCATTGTTGTTAGAGGGATAGCAACGCATTGGCTTATATCTCAGTGACGGCTGATCCTAGGCCCATAGTTATTATTAAGCACTGATTGGAAAGTACCTATGCGGTTCTTTTGGTGTTGTTAATTTTGACCGTTAGTGACATTGAAACATGCAACTGATATTCTGGCTTATATATTGGTATTAGCGGATGCTGGTGCTTTTTATTTATCAATGGTGACTCCAGAACTGTGCGAGTGAAGACTTTGCTATCGCAAACAATGATGTTGGTCTTACACAAAGATAACCTAGGTATAATTCTGAAGATAACAGGACCATTTCAGTCTGTATACCCAAGGTCCACTGAGCACAGGTCAGTCATGGAAAATATGTCAGGGGCAATTATGTGATTCTAACTATTTCCTTTGTATAACCGTGTATAAAGGATTGGAGATGCAGGTTCTACTGAATGTATGTCTTTGTTTTAGTCCGATTCCTACAACTTTAAGATATGTTATACTGTGTTTCATGTAATATAATTAAGAGAGGACGTTTTGAGTTCATGATCCGTACAAATAACCCAACATTTCAGAAACATGGAACCTGTTGACAGTGTTTACTGTCAGTACAAAATAATTATGGCAGTGGCACCTTATGACATATTTTTTTGTCCAATTCCGAAGAACAGAAAATCAGTTGAAAGTTTAAACTGATAAAGGTTCATATTTAATTTGACTAAAAAAAAAAACAGTTCTTCGGCTAAAGAAAGCTTGGTATGTTCATTGCATAGTAAAAATGCAGTACGATCATGGGCAACAAAATTGACACATGGTGAAATCTGCTAGTCATAAAACGGACAAAATACTATTACTACTAGCACTACTACCATTGATTCCTACAACTTTAAGATATGTTATATTGTGTTTCATGTAATATAATTAAGAGGACGTTTTGAGTTCATGATCCGTAAAATAACCCAACATTTCAGAAACATCGAACCTGTTGACAGTGTTTACTGTCAGTACAAAATAATTATGGCAGTGGCACCTTATGACATATTTTTTTTGTCCAATTCCGAAGAACAGAAAATCAGTTGAAAGTTTAAACTGATAAAAGTTCACATTTAATTTGACAAAAAAAACAGATCATCGGCTAAAGAAAGCTTGATATGCTCATTGCGTAGTAAAAATGCAGTACGATCATGGGCAACAAAATTGACACATGGTGAAATCTGCTAGTCATAAAACGGACAAAATACTATTACTACTAGCACTACTACCATTGATAATCATAATAATAATAATGATGATAATGATACTACTACTACTACTACTACTACTACTACTACTACTACTACTACTACTACTACTACTACTAATAATAATAATAATGAAATCGTGTGCAAGAGCTGAAGCATAAACACCGTACAAGAGCAGCTCATCAACTAGAAAAAATATAAATTTAAAAAGTTATAAATTTTAAATGCTACAATTATTGTCCTTTGGTACTTCCCATTCCATTAAGCTTATGCCTGGATGAAAATTTTAAAGTCCAAATGACCTTGACCTTTGACCTTTACAGGTCACACGCGATTGCAAAAATGTTCAAATGTTACAATATCCACAATTTAAGCCCAACATGAACCAAATCAAGATGAAAATTGATCAAGTTATGACAAGATGAAACTTTCATATGGCCAAATGGCCTTGACCTTTGCCCTTTAAAGGTAACATATTCTTACGAAAATGTGCAGTGTTGCAATACCTACAATTTGAGTCCAACATGATTAGAATTTGATGGAAATTGGCCGAGTTATGGTCGGATGAAACTTTCAAATGTCCAAATGACGTTGACCTTCAGAGGTCACATGTGAGTTTCAAAAATGTGCAGTGTTACAATAGGTACAATTTGAGTCCAACCTGATCAAAATTTGATAAAAATTGACCAAGTTATGGCTAGAAGAAAGCTACCATCTAAACTGGCCTTTGACCTTGAAGTGGCCTTTAACCTTGAAATCACCGTTAACCTTGAGATGACCTTTACCTGAAGTGAACCCTGCCCTTTAAAATGACATTTTGACCTAAAATTGACTTTTGACCTCGACATGACTTTGAAATTTGATATGACCTTTGCCTCGCTTTGATCGAACTCCTATACACTCGTAACCACATATACTATAGTATATAAGATACTGAAGATTTAAAACTTTAATTAGCCCTCATTTGCATAATTTGGAAAAGCATGACCTCATCTATATAAGTATAATTGTGCCAAGTTTGGAGTTTCTACGTATAATACTTTTCATATGAAATTATGGAATAATTTGCCTGTTAAGAAAGAAAGAAGAAAGAAAGTAAGAAAGAAAGAAAGAGTTCCTAGAAAAACAATACGTCTGTGTTGGCACACAGACATAATGAAAGAATTTCTAAAAAGAAACAATATGTTTGTTGACACACAGATATATATAGAAGCACACACAAACATAAATCAATATTATCCTCCGGTTCAGATTGTAAGCATATCTTTTTAATGCCTGGGTGTTACATACATGTATGTTTTGATTGTAATGGTGATCGTCATTGGGGATTTTGTGTTAACAGGTTTTTTAACGATATATCTTTCTTGCATCTGTTTATGTTTAAAAAGCTAAGTCGATAAAATTAACAAGCAAGCACGTAAGGAAGTACATGCGTTAGTGAATACATTTATCCCTCCACATCGTAACGTAAGCATTTATTTATTCATTTATTTTGGTTAACATTCCTTAATTATGATCCTTTAAGATTTTGTGATTTATATGTACATAGGCTTCTTATAATTTAGTGTTCTTGCATTTTTATGTCTAAAAGGCCAACCCAATTAAACAGATGTCAGAAAGCACTTAATTAAGCCAGTCAGCAAGCAATTGAATAATATTAAAAAAACTGCTTTGACTTTTTCAAAATATTTTTATCATTTATATATCCTTGTGTTCGATTTAGTTTGGTTTTTCTATCAAACATAAATATCGGTGAACATATGTGCAAAGAGGGGAGAACTGTTTCATATAGCATATATGGGCCACTTTGTTCTGAAAATCGGCCAGACACTGTACTTTCATGCGTGCCGGTTATCAGCGTGCCATAAACCTAAAAGTGTGTGCTTCGAAGGCTTTGAATATTATATTCGCAGTCTGCATATAGTCGACATTGATATTGAACTTAATCCAGATCAATAGTTCCTGATCATTATTCAATAGAAAGCTGCATGTACTTATTGGACCATGTCAAAGAGGCAGTCGGTTAAAACCATTTGATCGCCAATTACAATTACAGTCGTGCTCATCTGAGTTACTCAAATGACATACACCTAAATTCCTCACAAAAAGATATTTCATTCAAGTACCAGCATGCTTAGTCTAGCATCAGAACGAAAAAAAAAAGTGTCTAGGGCAACAGCTTTCCTCGCGCTCTTTAAGCGCATTGGATGCATCCAAGGCGCTCAGAGGAAAGTTGCTGATGCAGTCTGCAATGTGGAGTGAAAGAGTTAAACAAGCAAAAGAATACAGCACCACCCATGGACACATGATACGACATGTGCATTCATAGCTTCTTTGATGTTGCTATAATTTCAATCCTTAACCCAACCCTCTTCCCTGGAGAATTTAGTGCCTTAATCAAATTAAAATCGCCTTTTGTATTCTTGGTAAGTTGAAAAGCGTTTGAGCCCAGGTAATAAGGGACATAGTCAGAAAATGTCCGTCATGAGCGATACTCTCTGATGTGGCCTTGGCACTGGGCAGGCTTCTTGACCTTATTGATTCTGTCGTGTTGTGGAGTGACAGAGTTAATTTACAGAACCAATTTTTATGTCAAAATGTCACACAATATTTACGTGTCCCAGGCAGCTCCACCTGTTGCCCTCACATTAAAACTAAATATTACAACTTGAGTTTAGTTCAAACGTTCACTTGAGATTAATCAAAGGCTGTAATGACAAGAACTAGCTTGTCCTACACCAAAGCGCACAGTTAGATTATTGACCCTGATACGAACATGCAGGTAATCGGTACATGTACAAGTCGTGTCCCGAATCTGTAGGGACGTCCGGATATATTCCCAATGTGCCTGGCCAAGCGAGCAGTGTGATCAAAAGGTATATTTTGATACGGCGACCATAAATATACTATCATGTTGTGCAATCGGTGATACCACAAATATGTCTTGGAATCAGTTCTCTGTACTTCGATAAATCGCGAATTGCCGGGAATATCACCATGGACCGTTATGTGCAAGTTCCTGTCGGACCAGGAAAGGCGAAAAATTGGACATGGATAAAGGTATGGACTCATTGAAATCGAATAATACGTATCAATAATATAATATCATACATGTCTATACGAAATGGAGAATCGGGATCTTTCAATCTATATGGGCATTTAGGTGACATCGAAACTTTTTGTATTTCAATTTAGCCACATGATAGTGTACAGCGATTGGTTCCCATAACCTTCATGCACCATATGAAAATAGTCAGTAATGGCTTGCTATTTATTTCACCAAAAAGTGGGCTTTGTTTCATTGAAATTACAAGACATTAAAAACATTTTTCACTCGATTATGATCAATGGTACTTGTCTTGTCTTGTGGAGGAAGGAGGATAATTCGTGATGAGGTGAGCCGATGCTTATAAAAGGACATACATTTCTGTTATCCTTCGTTTTCTTCAAATGAAGAATCGCGGTGCGCCTGCGATCAACGCAGCAGGAATAAAGAAGTATACGCTACAGCTGGGGGCATTTGGAAAAATGTTGATTTTATAAGATTACATTGATACAATTTAATTTACGCGCACTTCAGAAAGAGATACCATTAAAACTAACCAATAACAAAGACAGTTACCTTCAGCCTCCTTGATCATGTGCATACCTGGCCTTACAAATGTGTCCAGCAAGGACGATGCTTCCGCATGAGAAGCTGAAATCAGGAAAGACAGAAAGATAATAAACACTTCACAGGTTTAAAATGACAGGGAATCTGTCTGCTGTGTTGCGTCCTTGGTATACATGATTAACAGGTAAACGGCAACTACGTTTACATTCACCTGGGGCTGACTTGGAGACGGTGGGGGTGATGCCGGGGGGTTGGTAAAGGTAGTAATTTGGCCCAAGTACAAGGTACGGAAAAATTAAATGAATAATAATGGCTGGTGCTAAGTACGGAAAATAATAGGGCTTGCAGTATGATGGGTGGATATATCAAATTGTCCAGTAGGCCAGTACCAAAAACCTTTATCCCCCTCGGACTATATGATGAAAGTATTTCAGGAAATAGCAAATATCATTTAAATTTATGACGTTCCGTTTTTGTTCCTACGTATAGGAAGATTAAATCTTGATATTAATCGTATGTAAGAGTCCCTACTTACTATTATGCCCTGCCGACCTCCCTGCGACCATCAGTTCTTGAGGGCTAATTGACGAGCGGGCACCCAGATGACTCTGAGAGATGAGGCCATTCATGTATTCCTGCACGGCACTGCGAACCTCATTCTTCAGCACCTGGTCCTTCGTCATTTTGACCCGAGATTTCGCTAGAAAGCCCTACAGAAATTAGATGAAATTAACAAATTAGCCAGAGTTAATGAGCAAGAAAATATAATAAAATATTAAGAAAAACATCATAGAGAATAAACCTTCAAAAGTATTTGTTTTATCTCCTTTATTAACATTCGACCATTTGTACCACTCCCCTTTCCAAGATGGTGCAGCAAGGCATATTTTTTGTAAAAATACATACATATACACCGTATAAACAGTGGAAGTATCAGGCTTGTTGAAGGTACATGTTTATATTTGAATAAAAGTTTGCAAGCAAAACAACTTTGCATCATGCAGTGTTGCCGGATACAAATGAAGTATGCATTGGATAATTGAATGGATTTCAACAGAAGTGAAACAATTAGTGAGTTCGACTTCTTCACATGAATATAAACATGATAAATGAGAGTAGCCTTGGCCGCAAATAATTTACATTGTTGGAAAGGTGACCCTCATTTTGGTCGGTAACGCGACACATTTCATGGTTCAATCACATCATGTCACGACACCAGACACGTAGGGCTTAGGCAATACAGTGCATCCGGATTAACGTGGCTTATTCGGAATAAGCCCCATAGAAAACAATGCATGCCATCACAGAAATCTTCAGTTGCATTACCTCATGACGAATAGGAAAGGAAAATCCCTATACAGTATCCACGCTTGCAAAAGAGCAGGCAGGAATTTATGCATGTGAGTCAGCAAGTGATACAATACAAAAGGTAACAGTCAACTGGCTTGCCACTTTTATCCCAGCACATTCCAATGATTTAGAAAATGAATGCGATTGATATGCAGTAAAGATGTTAATTATGGTGTTGTTGCACGTCCAGAGCTCGGAGCCTCAGTGTCTGTGTAGTGAGTATGCACTTTGGAAAGCGATGAACATAATTTAATGACTTGTATCAAGATCTCCTTTAAATCAAGGAGGGTACACTTCGTGCAGCCTCCTTGTTTAAACCTTTATTTGTCAGAATACTACAACTGTAACCTTTCTTGGTCAGAATACTACTGTAATCCTTTCTTGGTCAGAATACTACTGTAACCCTTTCTTGGTCAGAATTCTAGGGGGTCAATTGACTTTCTTGGCACAGGTTCGACGCAATGTGCTCTATGGAAAGCTATTGACCTGGGGCGTATCATCATGACAGGTCTATTTTTCTACTTACATCAAATTTGAATAAAAACACGAGAGCAGGCGACAATTTACATCCGGTGACTTTTGGACGATTTGAGCGTGGAACGTTTAAAAGTGTGCACATTCAGGGATCTGTTTATCTGTCAGAATCGTTTGCGTGAATATTCCGTTTTATATATACAATATAAGTGTAAAAGACATTAACACTGATCACAAACACACCCGGTCTGTGTGAAACATTGATCATCAGCACCGAAATACAGTAGAATCTACTATTCAGTCCACCGAAGAGACTGAAAAATGTGGTCTTAGCGGGAACGGTCCTATAGGATGTAATCTAATAAGGATAAACAAAAACAGACTGTAAGTGATGGTCTTAATATGGAAATTATCTTAACGGGGATGACTACGGTAATCAAGCTGTGGCCGACGTAATTTTACCCTTGTGCAAGGTCATCATCCAGAGTGGCATCTAATGCATAGATTTATTTTTGAGTGGATGGTCTTTTGTCAGAATGACAAGTACATTCTAACTGTAACAAAATGATTGTTTTTTTGCTGTAGTTTATTTTACCAACACTTTGACCTATGACAAATGAATTTTTCCTTCAAGTAATTGAAATCCCGACACGACGCATTTAAAGAAGTTTCATTGCATAAGCTACCAGTTAAGAAAACTGAAGACATTTTCTACCTTGAAAGATGACTGGACATTGGCAACTATACAGGTCGATATCTTTCCTTGTACTACTGAGCAGGAAATGTAATAGTTAAATATTTTCAAGTCCAAGCTTTGGATCTGTAAATATTAGTGTTATGCGTATATCGACTACAACACATGGGTTCGAGTGATAATTAGGGTTTGATTGTCAATTATCTCGATAAGCATCTTGTTGGCGTGTTAAGACATTTAATTAGGCGTCAACGCCCAACTGGCCCGTCTATTGATACGGAACATTAGACCAAAGACCACCTTTCTGATAAGGCTGTCAAGTGATCATGGAACCTATATGTTAATGATTGACATGAATATGAACAACAGATCTTTAATGCCTCTACAGATAAATTATGTAAAGAGTACGTACATTTTAGCATATGTTCCCAATGAAAGTAATCATGTTTTATAATACCAAATGGCAAATTTGACTATTGAGAGGAAAGTTGCTTGGTAAGAAAAATGAAACCTTTTAAAACGGAACAGCGTGTACAGGTGTTTTAACACTGATCGAACGCATGTTTTTTTTAGATGCATACGAGGCATGCGTTCTCTCATAAGAGATTTTATATATCTAATACTTGTACTTAAGAGACACTCATCTCTGATACCACCAAAGTGGCTTTTTTGTGAGATAATTTTGTCATCCGTCCTGTCAACATCTTCTTCACATATTTCAAAGCTACTTTACCTGGTAGGCTGAAGATCTGGTACGTGATATGTTGAAAACGCTTCAGAGTTAATCAGTCCTTAGTTACCACTCACTGCGCCAGTATCGCCTAAGCCGAGCGACAGAATATCAAACCCCCTATTACTGTTCCAATACATGCTTGTAGCTGTGTCCTATATAACGGTACATTGCAACCCTCATATCAAAATAAAATATATATTTAAAGTCAACTGCCCCTTTCTCCGTCTGTTTCTATTTACATTCACTTAGCATGACTAAAAGGCTTTGTTCAACTGTTCAATATGGGTGAAATAATTGCTCTCATACAAGACGTGGGTAAACGATCAAGGTGGATTGGCGATCATTTGAGAATACTTCAATATAGCTTCATTAAACGCATGAAAGAGCGGAGTTTGTCTGAGGTACCGGTTACGACATGAATGCTTTCAATAATAATGTACACTGTACAATGATTTACAGGCTTGTTAACCAGGGCTGTAAATTCTTTCCATCAAAGCATAAATTACTAGAAATTTAGATTATCCAATTTATTCTGGTGCTAATACAGTTGGTTGGAAACGCACAGCGGATGAGAAGCTTTTTATAATACTGGTATAATTACTGTTTAAGAAAGTAACTGGTTTGGTTTATCATTTTCGGCAAATTTAAAGCGTCAAAGGTAATCGTGAACAACCTGTTTTTAGAACTTTTATGAGAGATGTAAGAGGTCGTTTCGGAATATATTGGAAACACTTTGAATAAAATGACTGATGAAAGGATCAGAGACGTATCATAACCGTAAATATACTTGTTCTTTTTAGAATAAAATAAAGTCAAAATTGTGAACTTATTGACACAAATATAAACTCGATTACAGTGTGTCTGTACAATAAAATTTCACGGTCTTTATATTTTTCTCCTTTAACTTTGATTCAACACAGATAACATTTATGTTTGCATGTATGTATGTCTGTATGTAGGTGTTAACTTTTGCATATATAAAAGAGTGTAACTTGGAATATTTTTATATGCTTATGAAATATGCTTAAAGCGTGTCATGTGTCATTTAGAAGGCTATTACCACAGCCTTGTAAGATAGAAATTATGATGTCAAACCTATTGAAACTGTCTACTTTGCCAGTACCTTTCGATTTTTAACCCAAATATATAATATAGGCTACGTTACACTAGGGGAAAATGCTGACTGCAAAGAGGTTGTATTCATGGATTGGCTTTACATACAGTTGCGGGAAATGAAACAATTCTAGATGCTGGGAAAGGAATGACGTGGGTGAGAAAGTGCTACGCGACCTGCCATGTGCGGATTGTGGCAAGTAAAATTCTACAATGACAACGGTTTTGAAGGGCTATTTCTAAGGTGTCTATATATTTCTCTTTGCAAAGGTATATTAAACAAAAGAAGTGTCTGCAACCACAAATGGTTTACATGTCAACAATCTGATACATTAGGCCACGTGCCTGTTGACAACGAGGTCGATTTTAAAGACGGGGCCATCTGTCTTCAGAGTATGTTATCAATCTATCAACCAAATATTTTAATATTTTTTTACCAAAGTGTTCCTTGGTGTTTTAGTTCAGATATGTATGTATGTATGTATGTATGTATGTATGTATGTATGTATGTATGTATGTATGTATGTATGTATGTATGTATGTATGTATGTGTGTGTATGTATGTATGTATGCGTATGTACGTACGTATGTATGTTAGTATGTAAATATAATTTTATATATATATATTATATACAGTTACAAGTTGCCTCTGGCAAAGATATGGCAGAGGCTGTGTAATAAAATATCAGATTTTATAACAAAATTCGCACCAACATACTGATTGTGAGTTCAGTAAAGTTTGCGTGGTATCATGCCAAAACTTACCTCTTGCGGATGAGGATTGTTTTTCCTACATCCAGAAGAAGGTCTTGCCGCTAATTGGTACGTGACCTCGCCATTAAATGTATCGTGATATGTGCTGGTCCCTGTTGGCCACTTTGCGTGAATTCCTTGGGGCATTACCATAGACATTGTGTCTATTGTTTCATTAATTACAAAACACCAATATTTAAACTAATAATTGTAAAAGGGTGTACTCCTGTGAATTTCAGCAAGTGATCATATTCGTAGATAGAAGATCCGAGACCGTTTAAAAAATAAATCGTTTGGCAACGCGTTAAAGTAAGTTATTGATATTCTTTCCGTGTCCCCATTGGCGGCCCAACTACCATGTGCGTCACTGTTCTGTGTCCACTGGACATTGAAATCAAGGTTGCTATTAGAAAGTTAAGTCCTTTATTTGCTTAACCTTTACACAAAGCATTCCAT
The DNA here is from genome assembly GCA_964020975.1 of Hermodice carunculata. Classification (NCBI taxonomy): domain Eukaryota; kingdom Metazoa; phylum Annelida; class Polychaeta; order Eunicida; family Amphinomidae; genus Hermodice; species Hermodice carunculata. The sequence continues at coordinate 84,311,171 of OZ026617.1, forward strand.
ATGGCTCTTGCCTGTTTTGTATGGGAATATCGATATTCAATGGCTTATTTAAATGCCATGAAAACGAATGTACATATCACCCTGGCTTGCTCAATGTCTAAGAAGTAGGAATACGTGAGTCGTGCATACATTTTACACAAAAAGGTGTATCTATTACAATGGTAGAATCTACACAAGACATCTTATTCACAGTTCAGTGCATCTGCTGAACAGTGTTAACTGTGGTAATTTGTAATTTATAGATTGACATTTTTCTGTTGGAATAATCCCACGAATACGTGTGTGCAGCACCAATCAGATTTCATATTGGTGGTTCTTAATACTTGAGCTTTACGTTAATTCTTTGCGCTTTCAGGGCCTGTTCTTATTTGAAAGACTGGAATATTATGTATGGTTTGAGTATGTAAAAGTGCAAAAATGTCATGCATGTCATTCGAATTATTTCAGTTTTGTGTCGTTGCCACTTTAACAAACGACAATCTTCAACAATTATTTGTCCCAGTTAAAACCCCTAGTTTTTTTTTGTTTATATTTAATTTGGAGTGACACATCATGTGAAGAAAAGTTTTTTCTCTGCCCAAGTGAACGGACAGAAGTGCTGAGTAATCCACAATCTGGAGACAGAACGTGTTTTGACAGAGGTCTCTGAAAGCTTGAGCCGTTTAATTCAGAGAAGACATCAAGGTAAAGTATGGTTGAACTCAAAATGGCATCCTCAAACTGCTGCTTGACTTGCTTTGTTGAAGGAGGCTAGTCCCTCTCATGTATTTCCATGCTTTCCCCTCTGTCAATTACTCAACTTAGAGTGCAATTCTGATCACTGTTTTGCATGAAGCATGGTTCATGAGGTTCTGATAGGGAGATCCCTTGCTCCAAGCTGTCCTAAAATTCAGCCCCTCTCCCTGCTCCCCTGTTATTTTTGCTGTTGTTTTGGTGCTTCCTGCTCCTGAGTATATGTCCATCTCTTACATGTTCGTACTTTTATGTTCATCTCACTTCTCTTCTTAACGTCTGCAGGAGTCTCGTTTGTGTGACATCACGAGATAATGGCTCTTCTCTTTCACCCAGCTCAATGCAATTTGAAGTCATTTTCATAAAGAAAAATAATTTGTAAGGCGACATGGTCCCCTTTATTTTGGTGCTAGAGTAGTCAAAAGGATCTTACGAACTATAAAGTTCCACTTTCAAAGTCCATGAGTTCTGAAACATTCAGTTTAGGGTGTCAATTCAGTTCAAACCCTCTGCACTTTAACTCTTCCCCGCTCAAACCGGTCGCCAGAAACTTTCAAATATTGGCCGCATCCATTTTTCAGTTACTCTTAAAATACAATCGAGGGACGATATCTTGTTAGACAAGTCCTGCGTCAGTGTCTTCGTGTGGAAGACTATTAATTCAGCTCTCGCAAGACTGAAAATGGGAAGCATTAACCTCAAATTGTGATCGAAATTCCTGACAAAACCATATACTGACACACTCATATGTATAGAAAATAATCTGTCGGAACTGTACTGATAAATGTTTGGTTTATGTAATATATATATATACATATATATATATATATATATATATACATACATACATACATACATACATATTTGTAGACACACGTGGTAATGGTTTGCAATAGTCGATATCATGCTCGATCACAGTCTATCAAAGTTGTGTGGTACCTATTGTAATATCTGGTCAAACTCACCTCTTTTGGATGAGGGTTGTTCTTTCTGTATCCTGAAGAAGGTCTTGCTGGTACCTGATATGTTACCTCGCCAGTATAAGTATCCTGGTATGTGGTAATTTCTGTTGGACACTTTGCGTGAATCCCTTTGTGTATTGTCTGGTACATTATATGGGTGATGCTGTACTATTTGCAAAATCGTTGCTCCCAAGCAACAGTATCTGGAACAGGTATTCCAGTTTATTAAAGAAACCGTAAATCTCGCATATGTGAATCCCGACACCGTTTAAATGAAAGTGTATCCAGCAGTTCGTTGAAATCAGGTTATTGTCACACAGTTTTTTTTGTACCCTTTGGCAGTCATAAATACATTTTGCATAATGGGTCTGTGCCTATTGAACATTGAAATTAAGGTCTGCACTGGAAAGTTAAGTCACACAAAGCATTTCCTATGGCTTATGTAGATCTACCTGTTCTGCATGGAGATATCAATATTCATGGCTTAGTCATTCTACGATGGAACCCTATGTGTTCAGCGTGCCCAGCACATACGTCATGGAGAACATTGAGTCGCATGTACTTTTTTAAAAAATAAAAAGACTACCACGCTGTTGGAATCTATTTAATAGTTCTTAGAATACATCAATTCACTCACTACGCAGCATTATTAGTAATAATTCAACTGGTATTATTTGACTTTTACGGGTGGATTAATCTATGGGAAATTCATGTCGGGCCGGAAAATAAAGAGTGGAAACTATTTAACTCTTGCTATCCATTTGAGAGGACTAAATGTGTTTGGCACGACATAATATGAGATATAATTGAATCAAATGATATGGTATTTTCATGCCTGTCGATTGAAAGTCGCATGCAGAAAAACGTTTTGCTTTTATGTCGTCATAGAGTTAATAACGATACGATGGAACTTCCCATCCTTATTTGCCACTGTAAATACACACAAGTTACAAATTGTATTTAAATTAAAGCTAAAAGTTTGAGGTAACCGAATTTGTTTTTTGTCTGGGCAAACAATACAAGTGTTCGGGGATCAATAAACTTGAGACTGAACACGTCGTAAGCTTGGCCCAGTGAATTCTTTTGGTGTCAAGTTGTAGACTGATTTGGTAGCTTTCCTCAGCGCGGTTTGGATGCAACTTGCCTTAAGCGCTCTGTGAAAGTTGTTGACCTGGGCCAACTTTAATGTTATCAATTTAGCTCCAGTCATTTTGGAACTCGAATAAAGGTAATTTTGACGAATTTAACATAACGACAATAATAATAATAATAATAATAATAATAATAATAATAATAATAATAATGATAATAATGATGATGATGATAATAATAATAATAATGATGATGATGATGATGATGATGATGATGATGATGATGATGATGATGATGATGATGATGATGATGATGATGATGATGATGATGATGATGATGATGATAATAATAATAATAATAATAATAATAATAATAATAATAATAATGATAATAATAATAATAAAAAAAGCCGGACTTTTTTCTCTGAAACAGCGGACAAAGGGTAAATCACATTTAGATAGAACCAAACTTATCAGTTAACCTCCCCCCAACCCGTTAAGAGTACCACGGTATAGTGTCCGCTTCAACTTCTTTACTTGCACACTTTTGAGATGGGGATACTCTAAAAACCCGTTCCAGGGAAAATTCCAGGTAAACTGTGAGAGGATTATGGCAAAAGCTTTCTTCAAAATTAAAATGACAAGGGATTTAAATAATCACAGGGCGACCTGTGTTGGTTTTTATCGTAGAGCAGGTGTGTTTTGTATGTCAATAACTATTGTTGATCAACAACAAGGACCTCTTGGCAACTGTGCATATTTTATGATGTTTACCAAACTGTCGACAGGGAGAGTGAGCATCACATAAAACATAAAAGCCGGTGTCCATGTTGTGACATTTACAAACCGTGTGATAGGCTACATTTAGTTTACGATCAGGGTTTTGAGTTTTACGTTTATAGTGTAACAGAAATTATAAATGGTACGTTTACATACCTGTACTAGTTAATATCTTGTCTCCTTGGGTGATGTATATATAACTTTAAATTCATATGTTCGATGCAAATTGTTTAGATTACGAAGAGGGTATTTTGGACACACTGTGTTGCGTAAGCCAAGCTTAGAATTGCACAGTCACAATTAAAATATTTCATTTAAATGCAATATATTTTATCATCTTTTAGGCTTATGCAGCCCTTTGAAAAATTAATCTTTTGAATCCTTTAATATTGGTAACGATAAAAATAAAATGAAATTATTTAATATTCACGTAATTGACTTTTAGAGACATGCAGTGACATGATCGGACATGGACAGTACAGAACTGGTCCAACTGATTTGCGGTATTGATGATATTGAAGCGTTGAAGGACAACTGGCTTTTAGAGATAAATGATCATAATTCGATGAAACGTCATGCAGAGCAGCTGTCAAGCTTATAGCAGGACTAAACAATAAAAGTAGCTGTACGTCTCCACCATTAAACCGCTAATTTTGAATACAGCGCTTCTTTGGGTGCCAAACATAAATTAGAATTAAATTTACAATACATTTAGTTCTTCGGAGAGGTGAATGAGGTGGTTTCAAGGGCACATTATTTGGGTTTTTGCATGTATAAAACTGCACTTTGTCAAAATGTTTTATGATCGTTCATAATCTAACACCATTTCACAACTAAACCAGAATCCTTCCTTTAAAACTGCTGCTGGTTACGCAAAAAGTGAATGTTGAGCACGATAACTTGTAATGTAATGGAAGCTTGCGACGAAATTAAATCATTTTTAATTAAAAAACATATTTTTGTAACTACTGCAATAAATAATCAACAAAAGGGCCTCTTCATTTGGTATTTTTATTTGAGGAAAGTTTGAGTAAAGTATCAAAATTTGTTACACACTCTGAAACAGTAAACTGAGCTACCATCTCGGCTGAGCATGCGAGTTACAGCTCAATCGCTTATTTGGATACAGGTCTGCTGAGATGGAACATGGTGACGTGTCATAGAAAATAACAGTGGCCAACTGAAAACTATCAAGAAAAATGTTTTAGGAAAGATTTATTCTTTGATAAAAGGCACTCTGAGATTTGTTATTCAGTGTAATGAAGATTTTGTAAAGTTATTTTCATCACAACACACCCATAAATTTATCAAACACGGGAAGTTTAATACTGGTTACCCTGGGAACTCTGATAAGTAAATGGGAGGAGGTCCTTTCAGTCTGTACTGGCCTGTGGCCCTCATCCAACTGTGTCTAGCTGTCTTAAGATGTGATGTTGGCTTAGTTATAATGAGTTGGTTGGGTCCTATTTTAAAAATAGTTATAGAAAGGTACTGGCATATATATATATATATATATATATATATATATATATATACATATATATATATATATATATATATACGTATACACATATGTATGTATATATATACGTATACATATATATATATATATATATATATATATATATATATATATATATATATATATATATATATATATATATATATATTATAAAACATACTTGTAGTTGCGAAGACCCAGCTCAATGCTACATCAAAAGAACTGTGACACGTCAGTGTTTAGTGGCAGCACAGCTTGACCCAGGGCAGCAACACCAGGTGTCACGTCGCAAAGACCTGCTCAGTTGAAGTTCTCAACTTGTTAGTTGGACAGAAAATTAAATTGTTTCCCTAGAACTCTGCACCGTTCGTACCGTTATATATTTCAGACATTTGAGAGTGAAACCAGATCAATCAAAGGTTAGGTTTCTAGGTCAGTTAAGAACATATTTGGTTCACCGACAAAATGTTATCAAGTCAAACGATCTTCTTGAAGATTTATGTCGGACATATCATTTCTGTCCAACCAGACAAGTTATAGCTACAACGTACTCATCAAAATCAAATCATGCACAATTTCCTACAACACCCCTAACAACATCTGTACACAAAAGAACCACGTATTTACAAAATGGTGCAATGCTTCTAGCAGCCTTTTGAAAGTCAATTAAGGTATTTTCCGTGATCCAAAAGTTATGTCCATAGCAATGAAAAAGTTCTTCCAATGGAATAGTACTTAGTACCTTGAGCGCTATTTATGAACGATGTTTGGGGACCTGTTCCAACGAAAGGTTTTGGTCCAACCAAATTTTGTTATGAATCAAGGTTTTATCTTGTCAAACTAAGTCAATGACTAAACGCATTGTTTACTGTACAGTATTCCGTGATATAATATTGTTGTAGGGCTTTCGTTCTATTAGAAAAACTAATATTATATGCCTGCTTCTATATGCCAGGTTTATTCTGAATATATAGACAACTCGGTCTTAGACAAATTCTTTAGAAGGATTCTTGCATTCATCCTGATGAAGCGTCAAAATGGTATGTGGGGGGGGGGAATCCTGTTTTGGATGTTTAAAGTTTATGGTGCACATCCTGTTATCTGTGCATCACTTGGAAACTAATATGTACATACATAAGCATTAAAAGTCCACAGGTCCTTGTGAGTCTTCAAACAGGCATTGGCTCAAAGGATGTGGTACAAAGAAAGAGGGCAAATGGAATAGAACAATTGGTCAAAATATCTTCCATAAAATACAGATTTCAATTGAATTTTTATTGGTTTGCCACCCCCAAGTTAAGCAGTGTTAAGAGTATTTAAAACATCAAAATTAGAAAATAACACACACACACACACACACACACACACACACACATATATATATATCCATATATAATGCGCGCTGGATTGGGGGGGGGGGGTAAATGGTAAGAGTATGACAAATTCTATTGAATGGCTCATGTAATATATGCTACCAGGCCATCCAATTCACATTAAGCGAAAGTAAAAGACCCATCCTGGAAAATAAAATTGTCCATATATTTTATGATTCTTTATATTTAATACAAAATATATACTTTGTACGTCATCTGGGTACTCCACAAACGAAAGGGTTGTCCGAAATACAATACCACCAAAGCCACATTTCAGCACATGTTCAGTGGCCCGACATAACATGACTGGATCTATATGCCTCGGTTGATGTTAGATGTTGTGCTGAAATATTCCAAACAGAGTTTGCCTTAGTTTATGCTGAACATTTATTATATATATATATATATATATATATATATATATATATATATATATATATATATATATATATATATATATATATATATATATATATATATATATATATATATATATATATATATATATATATATATATATATACACTTTCTGTTTCCAAATTAAAGTTTGTTCTTTAACCCAACTCCCCTCACAATTGGGATTTAAGCTGACTGTAATATGTTCGTATAGTCGTATATGGTTTCTGTTGGTGTAGTTCTATGCAACAGCAACACACTGACCACACATGGGCATCCAGTGTTTACATATAACATTGCATCATAAATGACAATAATTCCAGATGAGTGCTTTGTGGAGAAATACATTGACAAGAAGACTGTGATAACACTGTGCTGAGATGCCCTACAAGGCATGTTTCACTTGTACACAAGACGGGAGTCAAAACTAAGCATCTGAAGGAGATTGTACCTTGCACAAATTATAATAGCGTGAATGCTGGAAAGCAGGAACTCGCTTGAACAAATCCGTTTGGAAAATGTCATTTATACACGTGACATTGTGGTGCCAAGGTTATGGTCATTTGGCAAAGATGGTGAAATGGGCATCCGCACAAGCAAAAACAGGACCATTTGGCCATCTGAAATCATAACCTGTAAATGCAAAAACAAGAATATTTGTCCCCTTAAATTCAGAATTTATATATGAAAAACTTTTTGTGTTCAAGTAATCATTCTTTGAACATATTTTTACCAGTGATTTTTGTTTTAGTGGGTAACCTCCCTGTTCAGATTTTACTTATATGCAGTTGGGGGCGGCAACCGAATATGCATATCTCCTATTTGAAGCACTGCAGCATGACAGATATCACGGTACTTGCTAAATCGGCCGACTGTCCAATGCCAGAACAAATCAAAATATCACATTTAGTTGAAACAATTCAGATATTATCTTTTAATTTAATTAGATGGTAACATGCCGCCATACAAATACAGGTTCTATTTTATAACAAACATAAGTGTAACAAAATATGTCCGATCTCAGATTAAGGCGACCAGAATGAAGAAGCTTTTCTATGTGCGTATTTCTAAACATTATTACCTGTTTACAGAAACCATCATTGCAAAGAAAAATCTTATTCTTGTCACAACAAGAGAATTACACCGAAGTCAATCAAATTCTGATGCTAGGTCATGATGCCATGCAAAGTATAATCACAAGGATGAAATTCCCAAGCATAAGTATACTGCAGAGTGGAAAGAAAGAGTTGTTGAGGATTTGCATGAAATGACATTGACAATGCGACGAGATGTGAGCGATAATTGGATCATCCGTTCCTTCATGTTTTGGACTGCCGTGACATTGATCTTCATCAATTACACGTTCAATGTAACCAGCAAAATCTATCTCAGGACGCAAGCTCTCAGTAAAACTTTTTTTTTTTTATTTCAGGTTGTAATTTGTAAGTCACCAGGAAATACGTGAAAGTGCATTTACTTGCAAGTAAAACCATAAGTGCGTGATGCCCAGAAGACTGGCAGGCAACTGACACATATAAAGCACGGCTATACTCTATTTCTGCGGAGGTGCACTTATGCAAGAACATTTTGCAGGATTAAGTCACCTCTGAAATATTGGGTTTGTAAACAGAATACAAGTTGACAAAAGAAAATATGGTTGAGGAAAAAAACAGAATTAAATCATACAAATCATAGTACCACTAATCTCATATGAGGCGTAAGGTCTCTCTCTCTCTCTCTCTCTCTCTCTCTCTCTCTCTCTCTCTCTCTGTTTGTTTATATTTATATATATGACCATATATTTGTTTGCTTCAAATCTTCGTGTGTACATAAACTTTTTTTTACATTTCATGTCATTCTGCCACAGGTGCTACCCGAACTTATTTATACAAATGTACTACTGCACTTCCGACAGTCCCATTTGTTTCGAGATTATGCTGAGGGGGGCAGGGAAAGAGACCGTGTTTGGTTGGAGCACATCGGTGGTGCGTGTAAAGTGTTTAAAAGCAACACCCCTCATGCCATGACGTTTAGAACATTTACAGTGTATCTTATTATGTACCACTTTTAAGACATGCACATGAACCAATCATGATGCGTCAACAAAGCGATGGCTACGTGTGTGGCTAGTATCGTACCCTCCAAAAAGAAGGACCATTTGGAGCTCTGTCACGCATATTCTGTCCTCCGGAAAGCAAAACAAAATGAAAAGTTGAGAGAAATGACACATTATTATCTATTTTTCTACGATTACTGTTTGTTTGAAACCGCAAAGTAGACATGACATGTTTCACCTTTCTTTGGTGGACATCTACAATGAAAAACGAAGCCCGTACAAGTCTTGGGTTGTGAGCTAATGGCCTAACTACATGTCTTGATTTCTGAAAAATGCAACTTCATCTGACTTCGGGGCCCGGCAGTTTTGACACCTCAATTCACCGCCCTGCTTGGGACAATGAGACTGGACGGACACTCACTACGTGCTTGACTGGGAATCCCGAACGTGTCAAAATCATATTTAAACTCGAGTGCTATCGAATTCAGTTCAATGTTTGATTCCATGTCAATTGCTTGGGAATTATGTCAATTCGAAAAGAAAATGATCTTCCGTTTTGTGAACGTTTGGAACTTCCTCGGCAGGGATGAAAGTGACCTGCACACAAATAGGCCTAATATTTCTAACAAAGTACATTTCGTAATTCTGTATGGTGTTAATTATCCTTTCGAAAACAGATTTCTGTGAAAAGGCCTGTAGTTTGTAAAAAGGGGCCATTGAAGTAATATTTTTGCCTGTGGCACGGGTCAGTTACATTCTCAGTATTTGCTTTACGATGGTGACTTATAAAATGTAGGATATAAAGTGGTACTGTTGATGTCCAAATGGACGCTATCACACCGCGTGCGAATTACAAACGTTGCAAAGTTGGCAGTTCTACTTTGTTGAGATGTCCACCAGGTGACACCAATGTCAGCTATCCCTGTTCGAGGCTGCCAGCTAGCATTTTATAACGCACCACTGTGCTGCCAAACAAATCTTGTGACCTCTGTGTGTATATCGGGTATGTATCAGACATGATAAACTCAGTTGAAAATGTTGCACACTATGATTTCTTCTTAATTCGTATTTGGCGACAAAGAACAGTCGTGCATGGCCCGCAAAGACTAACAAAGCGCCGTTCATAGTTTGAATCTTGCATCAAAGACCCATAAGCGTATAAATATATTGGAATCAAATAGATATCAACCGCAGAAAAAATCCGTCGCAATTAGTATATATTATATAGATAGGCAGATGAACCACAAGATATGAATTGCCAGGCCAAACAGTGATGTACGTTTATTGTATAATTCCGCAGGATGACGATCACTTACGAAAGGAAATAAAATGAAAATGGAAAACATAGTAAAAACCTTGTCACTTCTACTCGGTACTATGTATGCTCACTGTACCTGGTACATGTATGTATGAATGATTATTGCAGCCAATTTGTATAATAGCAACAGCACACATGACGGTTCAATCACACAGTTCTCAGTGGCCATAAAGGGATAAAATCTACATTATCCTCGTGGAGGCATGGTGGCATTTTTGGTCCATGATTACACAATTATCGCATGTTACAGCCTTTTAGAGCAAGACAGTCCCATATTTGAATCAAGATGGTGGCGCCATCTGTGACTGGATCAGTATGTAATCATGGCTAGTCAGTGACGCTAGGGTATCATTCATTAATTCATAATTAACATACGTATAATTATTTATAAGTTGTATTCATGCCATATGTGCAGTTTATTCCTGTAGCTAGAAATGTCGTGTGTTGTCATTTGATATTTGATCATGATCTATATTCTGCAAAATGTTTTGACTAACAGTGTATATCAGCATCATACTGCACACAGTAGGCACATAATGCAAAGTTTAACCAATAAATATACCGTCGTTTGTTGTAGCATTTTTAAGACCTCTTTTATTCTCAAAACATCGGGCCTTAATCGTCCTATTAATGAAACCTCCATCTTGAAGCCCAAAACGGAGGTCTTCAAAATAAAATAGCTTCTTCCCAAGACTTTCGACTTAAACCCCAAGACAGAAATCTTGTGGATCGCTTATTTCTTTGACCTTTGATGCTTCTCGACCCCACTAGATAAAAGCCCCTGAAAATAGACTGGCACTTGATTTCACACACCTGTCGCAACAGACTAACGACTATTGTCTGTGATTGTATTAGTTTATTATTATTATTTTAAATGTTACTTATTATGAACACTATGGCAAATATAGTGCTGTTGCTGTTTAATAATCAGTTCAGCTGTTCAAGCTCAGAGAAATCCATACCACGACGAGTGATTGAAAATTTTGTGGGGTCAAATTATCATTTTGGCGACTGCCAGTCAGCTTTAGTGATCAATCTTCTCATTTCTTGGGTCCTAGATGGGTATACAGTAACGTGCAACCTCGTGACATCAGACATAAATTTTGGCAACCAACAACGTACACGAGAATTTAAGCGATGGAATATGCAAGGTATTAGTGACCTTGTGGTCTGGACACCTGAAAATAGTGACGTCCTAGGGGACCCATCTAGAGCCCCATTTCTGTGGAAAGCAGTTTACAAATTAAATGTTTCTCTTTTGCACGCAGAATACACAATTGCTAAATGATCATATTCGAGCCTTAGTTCACATGCATATGTATGTAATTCTAATCTATAAAGTAAGTCTCCATTTTTATAAGATAAGAATATTTACATACTTTGTCAGTTATCTTTAAAGATATTTTTATGTATATGTAACTCTGAACCATAAAAAACGTCTCCACTGGAATAGTCCTTCGAGTCTAATGTGTTTGAAGATTAGCAAAGTGGGGCGCATAAGCAAAAAGTCAGAAACCACTCTTCACAGAAAGGCCCTGTAGAATGCAGACTGTTTTGGGTCATACTTGAGCATTGTTTTTGCACAATTTTTTCTTGTCTAATTTGGTTACAATTGGGATAAGCTTGGGCATAAAAGCATGGCCAATCCTGGATCAGGTCAGGATTCATCCATCGTTTATGAAGTCATCATACCTCAGCTAGGAGAAATGGATAGAACCAGAGCCAAAGGCCATATTGAAGCTGGAGAGAGTAGGTCGGTTATGAGGGCCATGGAAGTCAACCACAAAACCATCAATAAGTTGTACCGAAAATTCCGCTCATCGAATTACGTTCAACTGATCGAATTACATTCATAATCTTCCATGACGACTATGACCAGGGTGACCAGCAAGCAACAAGGCCAATTTATTGTCAGTTTAGCATTAAAATTCAGCACTCGCACTACTCCAGACATCCAGCAACACCTGCAAATAACCCATCCTCATCAAAGGCGAATCTTCACCCAAATAATATGACTGCATGCTGCTAGTTTGAGGGCAAGGTCCATGGTAAAGAAAAAGATGCTGACCTATTACCACAAGGTTGTCAGATTCCAGTGGGCAACATGGCATATCCGTACCACACAGACATAATAGACAATGTGCTGTTTACTGACAGAGGTGCTGGGTGTGTCTGCATGGCGTCAAAGGGACCAAAGGAGAGGTATTCTGCATGTTGTGTATGGTCCACATTTGTCTTTGGAGGTGGGAGCTTCCTGGTATGGGCGGGCGTCTCGGTCAATGGCAAGACTGACCTGTCATACTGGATTATACCATGACTGCCAGATGCTACTTCACCAATATCCAGCTGCACAAACTACCATATGCTGATGGGATTGGTGACAACGTCATCCTGATGCAGGACAACAGAAGACAGCATGGTGCTGCTGAAGTGCAGGACTTTCTTGACAGAGAGACAGTGGAGATAATAGAGTGGCCAGCATGTTATCCTGACCTCAATCTGATGCACGGTACATGCATAATGTAATAAAATTGTAGTGTTGCCAAACATACATTGGTTTGTTTAGATATTGATTTTTCTAGCTTTTTACCTGCTTACACTTCCTCTGCCTTGATTTCCTTTCTTTTGTTCATTGTACCTTTGGGTGTTTAATTTTCTTAAAGCCACCCCTTAGTTTCATTTTGTCATCCAGACATATGTGATCAGTGCCTTGCTTAATTTACTTAGTCCTTATCTGAGACAGCCCCATGCCAGATAAAAAATATTCCCATAAGACTTCAAGGCACTAAGTCAGGGCAAGGGCTTGGTGGATCTACCTGAGCAAGAGACCTTATTGAGTTCTGATTCTGAGATGAATTTGGAATCTGCCACTATAACAGAACTGAACAAGGAAGAGATGGATATGGGAACAAAAATTAACGAAGATGCACTAACGTACAGGGTCCCCAAAGAAGATGAGAAAAAGATAGAAATTTAAAAGCAGAAGTCGAGATGAATCTAACCCAGTTGAAGACAGTGAAGTGGCAGATACAGATACAGAAACTGAAAGATAAGGTAGACAGGAAAGAATGGAAAGGCATATTTAATGAAGGGCCTGCCAAGGCAAAGATGAACTCTATTAAGAGTAAGAGGCATACGATGATCTCCACTTTGTGAGGGACTTGCAAAGATATTGGGGATGTTGGTTGAGACAGAAAAAGGATGACTTAACATGGTGGAGCTAGAAGATTTGAAATTGAAGTAGATGATCAGAAGAAATAAATTGACATTTTTATGAAGTGCAGGCCTCTTCCATACACATGATTGATGAAAATTTTACAGAACACCAACTTCTAGAAAAAAATCGTGATTATTTAATTTGACATTGTTTAAAGTCATTCATCAACATATCAAAGTGAAGGCTAATATTTCAGAAAAACATTACCCATATTCATAAATTTTAACCCCACAATGACAGCAAATATTCAAAAGTTACCAAAATATCAACATTCATCTTCCAATATCAATGTGAAGAAACAAATTTCCCTCCTGACTTGAGATAGGTAGTCACCCATAAAAGGCAACTGGTGCTAACAGCTCTCAACACTTTGCTGCTCGAAGCCTCCAAAATCACCTGGATGTGAAGTGTCATCCGCCTTTATGTTTGATTTAGAAAAATCGTGTAAATAGGAAATATCTTTAATGAGACTCAAGTGATCCTATTATGATGGCATACTCCAGGTAAATAGCTTTTCTTGGCACGGGTTGTCACAGTCTAATCCAAACCAGGAAAGGTTTGCGGAAATAAGGGAGCACCGGTATGTAGCCCACTTTGTCATGTATATGGCCATTAGGAAATCGCTGTGCACATGTATTTTATGTTTATGCAAGAACTAATTTGATAGGAGATACCATCTAGGGCTGCATGTTTATGCTATACAGCATAATATATTTACTGAAGAAAGTAGATATTTTAATTGAAGCTCTTTGTGAGCTTTTTGATGGCTTGTGGGCATTTATGAGAGAATTTTATCATCAAGGTTTAGTTCAAGAGAAACCAAACAAATTATAATTATTATTAGCCGATTTTTATTCGAACAATGTGGCTAAAACATGAGCAGTACAGTTATATCCAGAGTATCACCATGTGTTTATCAATTTGAACACCAAAAGCAGTTGTGGAACAAGAGGATCATGATGAGCATGTGATCTGCTAACTGGAATCTGCTTTTATAGTATTGCAACACATGCACTGTAGTCAGTATACCTATGTTCATAAACAGTGAAACCAAAGTTTGATATATTATAACAGAAGTTGAATATAAACTTAACACACAAAAATTCAAAGAAGAGAATCATTATGATCGTGTGCATGTTCTGGACAAAGGGGCCTCGTTACGATCCCCTGTTCCCATTTTGTGGTGTGGTGAATAATACATGTAATTCATGTGGCATATGACTGCACATGGTAACCACAGGCTTTGGATCGATCGCTATCAAGATATAAGCTTATATGTCATTGAACTTTAATTCGATCATGCAAGTTCATGCAAGGTTAAAAGAGACCACACTTAAACAAACCCCACATTGCAATTTCTAATTTATATTTGACAGGAACAAGGGGCGTAGGATCCACCATTACCGAGATATATTGCGATGAGCCAATATGATAGTTTGACCTTTCAAGGCCAGTCAGTCTTAAGTAACATAACGAAGGGTAACACGTCCAAAGTAACCGTAGAAAACGTAAAAAATTAATTAAAAAAAAAATAAAATGTGAATATTCATGTCATTGTTGCTAACGTTCATGGTCTGGAGTTTTAAGTAATTCTGTGCAGCCGTTCTGGAGAAGAAGTCACGAATTCATTAAAGAAATAATAAAAATTACAACATATTCATATCATTTTCGCATAATTTCACTGTCTCAAGTCAAGTTATATTCTGATAAACTTTCAAGTAATTCTGTTTAGCCGTTCTGAAGAAAAAGTCAAAAACAGCCTTAACACACAAAAAATCATTTAAGAAAAGAAAAAAAAATGGATCACCACCTACGGGTCAAAATAGAAACTGGTTGACCCCAGGTGACCCTATGTGAAATATTAATGCAATAATTTTTTTTTTGGAAAAAATCAATTAAAAATTCATAAAACATAGAAATATTATTGCATCTTCATCTCCTTTGCAAATTTGGTAGAGGTTAATCTGGGGAAATTCCATGTGAAACCTCAAAAAATTCCAACAGCCGACCTTTGAGAAGAAATAGAAAATGTAAATTCAATAGCTATATATACTATGTAGTGGTAGCACTTACAAATGGTCGCAAAGTTTGAGTTCCCTTAACTTCGATAAAATTAACATATCCATATACTTTTTGCAAACTTGTATTATCCAAAGTCAAATTATATTCTGAGAAAATTCTAAGCAATTTGTACAGTTGTTTTGGAGAAGAAGTCAAAAGTAGCCCTATCACACAAAAACTCATTAAAAATAAGTCAAACTTGCAGCTCCATCTGATGGCCAAAATAAGAACTAAGTAATCCTATATGTAATATAAAAGCAATTGGCCAAGTCGTTCTTGAGATGAAGAAATTTTTTAAATAAATTTTTAAAAAATCATAATAAACTAGAAAAGTTATTGCATCATCATTTCCTTCGCAAACTTGGTACAGGTCAACGTGGGAAACATTTATGTGCAAAATCAAAACTATCCATGCAGCGATTTTTGAGAAGAAGTCGAAGGTGTAAAACGTCTAACAATGGACGGACGACGGACGCAAACCGATTCCAATAGCTAGGCTGACTGACAAGTCAGCAGAGCTAAAAAGCCCGGCTTGTTTTACCTCGTTTAAACAACCAAACAGTTTGATTTTCAACCAAAGCTTCATGATTTGCTTTAAATATATAAAGGACTCCTCTACGCAAGAAATAAAAACAATTCCACATATCCGACTCTGTCAGCCGCGTTTTACATTGTTTTATACTCTGTTATACTGGAGTCGGACAGGAATATTTGGAACGTAGATCATTTTTGCGCATCACAGAAAAGAAGAAAATATACAATACAGTAGATGGCACATCCGTTGGGATTTAGAGTCCCGTGAATTACATGTATATACGAATATTTGCCTGCTGATGAGACCAGTCACCGTGCATTGAATCCCAACGCGGGGACCTTAGTCTGCTCACAATGTAAACAGAAATTGTACAAAATGTTAAACCGTCTTGGCGTAAATGGAGCACCGTGCATGAGCGTGTGGAGAATCTTAGCTTAATATCAATTCTGATCTTTCCATTGTATACACAGTTTCGGCGATGGCGATTCCCCAGAAACTTTTACAAAGTACGGCACACATTGGACCGACAAGTTTTCTATGATAACACAACTCCGTGTGTTTTGGCCTAATTCATGTCGGCATTAAGTTTTCTTCTTTGAATGACATTCATGCCCCAACGAATTTCTGCATGGAAGCATTGAAATAGGATACGAAATTCCAGACCTGTTTTCCTTCGTCAGATTTTTTCATATAAATGAGTCCATTAGTAGGGCTGTGCAAGGAGTAGCCTGCAGGCATAGGAAACAAACCTACAGAAGTTGACTTAATAGATCATGTACAATTGACGTTATGTTATAAATGTTGTGAATGGAATCATCAAAAAGTATGATAAGCAAGGCAGACATGAAGTAACATATTTTCTTTTTACAGCAAGTGAGTACTCATGTTAACATTTTAAAGATATATCAACAACAGCATTTTGTTACCGGCACATGTATGTCATTTTTACATCATTGTATAGATTGTACCCACTGTAGCCCTACATCCGTATGCCTCTCTTTTGTGTTAGTTAGCAAATAGTTCCTTCTCACTTGTTTCGCTTACATTCAATCTCTGCATTCTTTAAGAGGGCAGGCTGAGTATTACATTGAGAAAATGTTTACAGCCAAATACTACACAGTTTCTCTTTGTTCAGACTCTAAGTATCTAGCGAAGTTCTATGCAAGTATAATGATATACACAATTTTTATTCAACCAAGGTTGCTCTGAAGTAAACACCAGCGCACATGTTGAATGTGCTTTGTCAGACTCACAAACTGGAGCAATAATCCACAACACATATATTATTTTACCACTGGGCCATCGCCTACTGAGTCAATGACCAAAGTGCCAGGGAAGCGTGGTCGATACTTGGCATTTGCAAATGTTGTCCATGAAATTGTAAGCAATGATGTAGCAAATCGCAGGTAAAACAAGCCGGGAGGCGATGTGTGCCATTATAAAGAAAGCGGTCTCGTAACAACGTTTGTATTTACTCTATGGAAGATTTGCATCCCAAGTAAGGTCAAGATTTCAATTGAATAGCTTTAATGGTTTGTTAGGGCTTTAAGATAGGCACTCCTGACGCCAATATAGAACAATGTTGAAGGGATAATTATATTAAAACTGAGACAAGAGACTGGACAAGAAGTTCTGCGATGTTAACAATAGGGTCCGTTGATTGGAGATTACCATCTAGGGCGCAATACCAAGACACAGAGCAAGAACTATGTATCGCACGCGTCTCAAACCAAGAGCCTGTTCAGCATGTCAAACACCCGTGGATCTTACACCAGCTATGTCTGTGCGTGCCATTCGAACATCTATCGAAAAGGTTAGTTAACTTGATAGAAAAAAACACACACACTTTTTAGGTTTCATTTACTCTCAAATGTAATGCGCATGTTAGACAAATATTCACAATCATTATGATATTTAAGGCCAATGGGTTCAGGTACAATCATTGGAATGTTTGAAGTGGTGAAACGTTCAAGAATATTACTCTGTTATTTTTCATTTTTATTCCTCGTATATCATGGATGTATGCTTCAGTTAAGTGTTGCAAACAACATTCGTGGTGTCGCATTGCATGAGCTATCTCCAGGTCGGCATGTTCTTTGGGTGTCAATTAAAATAAGAGGCTTTGTTGACGATCTATCGTGGCATAGATTATACTGGCATAAGACAAAGCGTATGGATTTACTGTATTGCATTTTATTCCTAGTTCGAGAACACCATTCATGCGTCGTGTTCATGGAATTATCATTATACAACTAAAACGACTTACATCGGGTTCAATACAAATTCTCTGTTAAAGTTAGACTGTCAGTAAATGGAAACCTTAGAATAAGCTTTAAACAAGTGCTTGTTAGATATTTTAACTTATACAAAGTAAAACCATATGTTTGGGTAGTCCCTGTGCCTGTAATTTTAAAGAAAAAAATAATACAGAAAAACCTGTTTGAGAACTGGTAGGGCTCCTCCAGGGTAACTTTAGGCCTACTGTGACGATATTCTCCTTGTCTTTACTTTAACCCTTTCTTGCTCAAAATACCCCAAAACGCCCGGATGTGCAAATGCCATTTGCTTCCCATTTTTTCTTAAATTTAATTTGTTCAATCAAAATTTTGTAGAGAGGTTGCAAGACATTTTCGACAGAATCATGTGCCCTAAGTCAACAGGTTGGCTTGGACCGCATTGGTCGCCGTCTTAATTTGAGCTGGAAAGGGAGCCTTTGGGAGGATATTTTGGGGATACTTCATTGTAATTTAACAGAGTGAGAGCGCCAATCACAAAAACATGTGACCATGTCTGTGAAGACAAAGGTTTTGCACAGGATAACCACGAAAATATTTTTAATGTTTATGTTGATTGAGCAAATCAAGTCGCGAATGAGGTCATTATGATATGATGCCTATATTTCTGTTTTAAGCAAGACGCGGTCTCTCTGGATGTTAAACAAATCCGCACCGCTAATATAGAAACAGAGAACATTCTCTCTTACATTTGATTCGTGAGATACACAACACAATTGAATTTGAAACTGAAAAGAACCCTTGTTATCCCTGGCCTTAATGAAGGCCTTATATCGAGATGTTTTTTATTCTGAAACTGATAGTGTATATATTAAAAAAAACGTATGTATATCACTGTTGCAGCTGATTTTATCTTCCAGATAGTCTCATGACTAAACGGGTCTTCATACGGCGTCTCGCCGCAGTTCACATGGCAAAAAGTGACAGCTAAAGGAGGCATGAAAGTTAAAAATAAAGACAAAGCTCTGCCTTAAGTGTTGATGTTTTATATTTTTAGACTTAACTACTTTTGCAATGAGTCGCTAATATCAAGGAACTCTTTTCTTTAGTCGACATTTGTGTGAAAGCGGCTTGAAAGAAGACTTTAACCTTTGACGACCGATCCTTAATCACTGCGTTTGTGGGTACGAAATAAACATTCTTTCACTGTAATTTCGTTTCTGTCCACGTCACCCTTCAAAACCCCATGATGGTGATGCCGGATGCAGCAATTTGTGCCCCACCCCCTTTCAGTTAGAAAAAAAAATAGAAAAAGCGCGAAAACAGAAAGCTTTCTTCACTTTCCTTATATCACTTCGATATTATCGTGATCAAAAACAGACACACAACAGCCAGGATGAAAGATTTTGCCAAAATATTGTTTCAGTAACATAACAACGGTTGATCTGAATCATATAAAATTTATATTCAATCTTGTCTTGGTACTCTAAGGACCATCACTTGCTAACATTGATACGATATTCATAGCACATGGCGATTGCGTCACGCTAGCCATTCACCCAACGATACGATGAAGCTTGTTTATACATTGTTTTAGTACTTTCACGTAGGGGAATGACTAGCCAATAAAACAAGGCAAGACATGTTGGTACACAAATTTAAGGAACTGAGTATACTTCATTCCATGACGATTACGGCTGTGCGCTTCTAATAGTTTTCATCAGTAAGTTGCGTGCAAACCGTTGCATGCAAAGTATAAATGTCCAATCCGATGGTAAATCAACAAGCGCAGTTTGTGGCAATTATATACTCGTATAAATGCCAGTTTCTAGAGCATCAAAAAACCAAACTTTATTACAGGCAAGTTTAGCATGCAAAGAAAGGGAACAAATAAACCTGTTCCTTACAGCGTTTGTTGGATTGTAAAGTACACAATTGTATTGCTATGATAGAATTCTGCCATGGCTTTTTCCTGAAGAAAAGGTGAAAGGTGAACTGAATACACCACTGATTAGTATACTAAGCTGTGTACGTATAAGAAAATCAAAACCGGCATTTCTGAACCGTTACTGGGATTTTTCCCATTTACACTATGGCAGTCAAAGAGTAGTGTTGAATGACCAGTATTCCAGTTGGGATGATTTCAAGCCTAGCGTTCCCTTGACACTGGTATTCCATCCTGTTTCATTTTTAATTCATGCCCATAATATTGTCGAATTAGTTGAATTCAAGATTCAGCTATGCGCAGACTGTATCACTTTACATCTTAAAGTACTTGACACATCTGATAATGTGAACATTTAGAAAAATTATCCAGCTGTTGCCCTCTTTCAAGAAGATATTGAAACAGCAAGGGGACACACACAGTTCCGTCTAATTATCCGTAAATATTTGTATCGATCTTTACATATACCATCTCTCAATGGAAAAAGAACAAATCCAATCAGAACTTTGCATAGTTACCAATATCGGCTTAAGAGGACTCCTCTCAGGACAATATATTTTTCAGTTTATTCGTCCAACATTACAATATGGTGACGTTGTCTGGAATGGTTCACGCGGAGGGAAAAGTTTACTTTAAGACAGCTTTTGCAGTTGTCTGTCGCCCGAGTTTCAACTGATGTTGTGTGGGGTACTTTTTTAGGAACTGACTAGTTATTTCGGACAGGCGCGGGGGGGGGGGGGAGCCCCCCCAAAGAGTCAAATGACGGGGTCCAAAGGCGTAAAGGCATCCTATGAGGATCTGGGGCACGCTCCCCAATGGAATTTTTGAGGGGAAAAAAGCAAAAGCCTGTGTTCTGGTGTTTTCTTAAGGTAAAACTACACGCGTTTGTGAAGAGAAATACAGTAGTAGTGATCAAACTTCCAAACTTACCTTCAGGTAATGTGCGACCGGTTGTATATTTTACGATTTTGAGACATTTTGATAGATCTTTATGTTGTCTGTTTTTCTCGAATATTGTAATATGTGTATACTGTAAATTAGGCATAATAGTACTAGGATCCCCATAACTGAGGAAATAGATTAAACACAATAGGAGAGGTGAACATCGCTGTGTATTCAGCTGAATATACAACCAAATACACAAAATTCTTGAGGGCTGTAGCAGTATGAACCCAGTACATTGTATACTAAAGTGACCTTGAATAACATAGTTACTTATGAGGCAAATGATTTTTTCAGAATCGTCTAAGTTGTACACTTAGATTTACCGTGACAAATTTGGTGTTTCTGCATGTGCTGCTTTTTAAACTATTAAATGCAAATAAAGATAATAATGGCAATACACAACTCTGGCCCTGCTGGCTGACGTGCTCTTTATGTTTTATAGGCGGAAAACAGGACCTTCTTTTCTTGTCGTTCCCTTATTTTGGTGTGTTGATGCATGTATATTTGGCTGGGTCAAACCATTAGGAAAGGGCCATTTACAGCTAATGGGCAGACCTGACCTTTATGGTGTTTTGCACATATCGACTTAGAAGAGGATATGTTATCGCGATAAAGATCTTAACGTGGTTCCTTACTTTTGATTTAAAATTTCATGAAATTTGTTAATACCACGTTTGAGGAAGGGAAAAAACCTGAATGAATGTCCCTTTGGAAAAATTGAAAAATATGCGCATAAAGTAGCGAAGAGAAAGGAACTGAAGAAATTTAAAAGGGCTACCTTTGTGCACGCATATTTAGAGGAATATGATATCATTATGAGAAGACAGGTAAGTCACACTACAGTCTTTCTCTAAAAGAATGGTGTATCACAGTGTACATTAAATTGAGCCATGATCATGTTTGCACAATGCCGGTGAAGCTCAATTTCGATTTTGGTGAATACTTTGTATTTGCGTACTTCTGGTAAGGCAAAAATAATTTTATGAAACAAACAGATTTTGTGAGCACTTTTGGTAAATTAGACCACAATGAAGTTAACGAAAGCGACATTGCAGAAGTCAGCAAATAAAATCATTGATCCATTACATGGATAAGACAGCCATACCTTCAGAAATTGCAATGAAAATATTTTTCTACACCAGAAACCTGAAACACTGTGGCGCAAAAGACCTATTTACTTTAAACACGGAACTAAAATTCTCAAGGCACAAACGACTGAAAGTTAAAAACTTCCAAATGCAGGTCAGCACCGTGCTGAAGTGGATTGGGCGATAATTTTTCATAATAAGTGGCCTTGGTGTCAAATGGATTTAGCTGTTCATATGCAATAAGTGTTTTCAAAATGTTCTGTACACACTTTGAGATTCTTATCAGTCAATCACATATTGTAGAAAATGACTTTGCAAGACCAGTTTGAGAAACATAGAGGAAAGAGGTGCTAAGAGTTCAGAAGTTCAAAAGTTTATATTTTTGAATTTTATATTCTAGAAGGCAGCCCATTTGGTATGCTAAGTGCATATGAAAATAGCAAAACACTACAAATGTATCTTACTTATTGATGATTGTTTATTTATTTATTTTTTTTAAAAATCGCAGACGACATTTATCAAAGAGGACCATTTTCGGTAATGTTTAATGGGAAAAATTGCATGCTGATACATCACAGTTGCTTTTTTGAGGGTTCAATCTTTACTCCGTTTTCATCAGATCACCAAGTCTGTTTTTTTCTTTAATTGGTAGACTTACATTAATTGTTTTCTCTGTCTTAAAGGGAACTTGTATTCATTAAGACGCAGCTTAGCTGCGGTGATTGACCCAATGATCTTTGATATGGGGTGGTAGAGTTAACAATGAAGGTGCATGTAACTAAAAAGTTTGGAAAAGTTATGACAATAAAAATGGCAACATGAAGAGTAAATACAATGTGCACCTGCACTGCGCTGCAGCTTTATGTGTCGTATTTGTTGCATCACGGCAGGAAAAGGACCGGTGAAGTAACGTTATGCAAGAAATTTAACACGAGGGATGATTGCTTCAATTGTAGCGTTGACATTGTTACCAATGTTTCTGTAACTATCTCATGTATGTGCCATTCACGATTTAATTTCTTTGCCTTAGACACTAATAAGTCAACTAACAACAGTGTATTGTATATATGTGACATGAACTTCCGATATAGCATAAGATAGAATCGCGGACTGATGCTTAACCCTGATTTGATTGTGTTAAAAGACCGTGCCAGCTGCTCCACGAGGCGGCCCGTGTCCAGTTTTACTGTTGACTCTGGTTACAGTAACTTCCTCGTGCTTCCTCTCACACTTTCTTTCGAAAGTTCATCAAAAGACAAAAGAAATGAAAAAAGAAGGAAAACGTATGCGACATTTAACATTACCGATCGCTCTGGACCAGCTTGAGTGGTCAATTCTGAAGCCCACGTCCAGTATGTTCTACATGTAGAATTTTTGGGGCTGACATGAAGCGGTTTCTGCACAATAGCTA
The DNA here is from genome assembly GCA_964020975.1 of Hermodice carunculata. NCBI lineage: Eukaryota > Metazoa > Annelida > Polychaeta > Eunicida > Amphinomidae > Hermodice > Hermodice carunculata. The sequence goes on from OZ026617.1 coordinate 84,334,816, forward strand.
AGAACATGGATCACGGAAGTTAAGACAATGACCGATTGTCAATCTAAAGTAAAGTTCTGCAGATTTAAATAATTCATCAGGGCAAAATGGCTTCATTTTTTGTGACGTTTAGACATGTGCTTTTGTGTGTGTGTGGGGGGGGGGGGGGGAGAAGGGGAATGATTAGGTATAGGCTAGAGACCAGACTGTATATTTTGTGTGTTTATAATCACGAGGGATTTTTAATTGAACATGGTCACAGAGCAAAGACTGAGATAATGTCTGGGAGTTGATTTTATATGAATGTTGCGCCATTGACTTGGGCATACACATCAATAAAAAATATTTCAGTTTTGAGTACTTCTGTCGAAACACATTGCATAGGTTTACGACATGTGGAACACCGTGACGGACCTTTTTGGGCTTACAATACATACATAACATTTTTCGGCAGATTTTGTACAAGTTAAAATCACCATTGCTGAGCAATGTACACTCAGTACGTAAATAATGCATCTTGTTAAAACTTGCCTGCAAATACGTCCACATCAAAGATTCTGAGATAAAGGAAAGAAAATGAGGGAAGCCAACGAACCCTGATTTGACAATATGTACAATTTGTACAATTTGAGTCCACCATGATTAGAATTGGATTGAAAACGACCAGGCTATGGCTGGACGAAAATTTCAAACGTCCGAATGACCTTTGACCTTTAGAGGTTACATGTAAATTACAAAAAAATATGCAGTGTTGCAATACCTACAATCTGGATCCACCACGTTTAAAATTGGATGAAAATTGACCAAGTGATGTCTAGATAAAAATTTCGAACTTCCGAATGACCATGACCTTTGACCCATAGAGGTTACACTGAACTCAGAAAAATATGCAGTGATGCAATACCTACAACTTGGGTGCAACTTAGTTAAAATTGGATGACAATTGACCGAGTTATGGCTGGATGAAAATTTCAAAGGTCCAAATGACATTGATCTTTGACCTTAAAGTGTCACATGGTAATTACAAAAATGTACAGTATTACAATACATGTATCTACAATTTGAGCCCATCGTGATCAAAATTAGATAAAAATTGACAAAGTTATGGCTGAATGAAAATTTCAACTGGCAAAATGACTTTGACCTTTGACTTTTAGAGGTCACAGGTAAATTACAAAAATATGTAGTATTTCAAACATATGAACCGAAATGGTTTGGTTAGCTGTACCTATGATAGTTATGGAAACATTCAAGATTTAAATTTTCAAGTGCCCCTAATTTTCATAATCTTCAACATGTTTTTTCCTATTTACTAAAAGGCACAAATTCATGTATAGACCTATAATCATGCCAAGTTTGAATTTTGTGAGTGTAATAGTGTTCGAGAAAACTGGCGAACAAAACTTGGTAGTAGAGAAGAAAGAAAGAAAGAACTCGAGGAAAAACAGAACGTCTGTGTTGGCACACAGCCATACCTACAACAACGTTTGTCTGTGTGACAGATGATGATCGAACCGGTATACATAGAACGAAGAGGTAGGATGAATATGAACGGTCAAACTTTGTTATATTGTTGAATGATTATACACAAAACCAAAACGGAAACATAAAATAGAATGGGCCAAACTCTTTTCAATGTAAACTGCCAGCAAATTAATCAATACGAAATACTTTTCACACAGAACCCAACTACATTGAATCTTTTGTATCATGCACTGAACGTTAGCCCAATAAAACTTCTTAAGGTCAGGGCTTCATTACCAACGCAAGCCAATCTCGTTCGATGATGTATATTGTTGTATTGCCATTGCTACATGTATAGACGTTACATACGTCGCATATAACCAGTCGTGGCAACGGAGCAAAAGTTATTCTGCTGTAATGGCGGAATGAAATGGTGTACGTCGTCATGAAAAGGGTAAGTTTTATCTTGTGTTGAATAAAGACGTTTTGGTTCATTTTATCCCAGGCTAACATATGCAGCTCTCATAATGTACCTCTTGTAATCGACCTAGTCTATATAGTAGTCCTAGTGGTGAGGATCGGCAGCAAGTGTTCCCTATTATTATGTAAGTTTGGAGACGCTTTCAAGAGTCAAGAAATATACGATATTGAATTTATTATTCACAAATATAGTCAATATTGGAAGCAAGAGGGTACCTGATAGATATCCCCAAATGTGACAGCCATAACAGCTTTAACTCGGGTACAATGTAGCATAAAATATTGTAGCAATCTTAGAAATTATGCTAGCTGGTAGTTGTGACCTGGCAAATGAAGGATACACTGAAATCTTGAATGCTGTTGAATTGTACATAATTGAGACTACACGTTTCATGTATTGGTTACAATAGTGTATATTTTTCTGCTAGTAGAATCTCTGTACTGCCCAGTGTGTGTTGTATATAGTTCATGTGCGTCTCTATGTCCTGAAGATCCCCTCGATTGGCTCCTATCGAGCTACTGGGTCATCCAGATTTTGAAAATAAATATGTTTACAATACAACACAATCTTCATAATACTCTGGAGCATGCCTATCCATCTGTTACTGATTTTATCAACTGCCTATCCATTGAATTTTATCAATCTGAGATTATTGGTGTGACAATGTAGAATATTTATTGGTTTGAACATATTTTATTCAAGGAAAGCAATTGGGAAGGGGGCATAGCCCTGCATTAATCCCTCTCGCTAGGAAAAGACGCATACGCACGAAACGACACAAAAGAGCCGCGCCGCTCCCCTCACCAGACTGGACTGCTATAATGGCATGTGCACTGCAGATAGCCTGCAAACACCATGCGCATGCTATCATCACAGAAGCATTCCATGTGCACACTATTTTATTTTATTTTATTTTATTCATTGAGCTTCAATCAGCAGTACATCAAGATAAAAGGAAAATAAAACATCACAACACATTAAAACAAATACTGCCGACTTGGAAGAGTCAAACAGGTGATTACACCTATACAAATTGACTCCCCATCTATGATTGGTGATAAAGATGAGTACAGCTATCACTTAATAATAATGGTGATGATTGATTAAAAAAGTCAAAGACGAAAAAACAAATGTCCGCGTTTAAAATACAAGTGTAAGGAGCTCGAGTAGACTATCACATGAAAAATAATTCGTCAAATTAAGATACTTAGTATCATTTATACTTTTAAAAAGATTACAAAAATCGTAAGCAGTCAATCACAATAATCTGATACCTGCATTTTGGACAGAAACACCTGCTCAGCCATGTACACGTATTGGATGAGTCAAAATACTCTTGTTGCAACTTGCTGTAGTAAGTATTTAGTCTACTTTTAAAAATATTGATAGATTGAGAATCAAGGATATGGGAGGGTAAGATGTTCCAAGTGTAAATAGAGCGATTTACATAGGATGAACGGAAGGTTTCTGTTTTACATTTGGCTGTTTTGAAACGTAGACTATTGCCGGAATAACGTTAATTTCTCAAGTCTGTTGAATGGGGAACATATTGAAGAAATCTACCTCGTAATAACCATTAACACATTTGTACAAGAACACAAGATCCAGTTGTTCACGCTTATAAGATAATGGGAGTAGATTACATTTGGCAAGGCGGGACTCGTACGATTCAGAGAAGGGAGACCCTAAGATCTATCTGGTCGCTCTTCTTTGAATATTTTCCAGTGCCATTAGATTTTTCTTGCTAGTAACACTCCACACAACCGTGCCATATTCAAGATGACTCCGCACTAAGAGCTTTTAGCTTGCCTTTACAAAGTTGAACTGTTTTTATAGCATGCGGCTCAAATTGTATGCAAATGTTACTGGCTTATGACAGGCAGACTGCATGCTGTCCATAAAAAAATAACCACGATGCAGTTAAAACTGGAGGGAAGCAGACACTCTGGCAAATCTAGTCTCGGAATTCTGAGCTCTTCCAACTTTTGTAAAATTGAGTAATTTAAAGACTGATAAACCATACCAGCCATGATGGCAAGTATACAATAGACTGTTGAGGGAATGTCCTGGAATGGAAATTGTCTGGATCACTGCTCCAAGAGGAAAATTTGACCAACACCAAGTTGTGAGTATATATACAGCATGCATACACTGCAAACAGTCATTTTATAACAAATGCAGTTCGAAATACAGTCATCTTTACTGGTTCAAAACAAAGTATGTGACAGACTATTCAACTGCAAGTATTCTGCATAATGTAGTTGGCACCTATATCTATGGTTGTATATGCCATTAAGGTGGAAATTATATAGGCAAACCTTTGAATTTTTGGAGGGATTGTGGGGTGGTCTCTCAAGATGGGGACCACTGCGCTGTCATGCCATGCTATGGTCATAGCATGCACATGCTATGGTCAAGGCATGCGCATGCTATGGTCATAGTATGCACATGCTATGGCTATAGCCTGCACATGCTATTAGGGCATGCACATACCATACCTCATTTTAATACTTTGGCCTCCTGGCAGGCTATCCGCATGCTACATGATTTTGAAACTGCCATTATAAGCATGTAACTTGAAATAGCATTTGCATGCCATAGGACTGCTATGGTGATAGCATGTACATGCTTCTGAGAACAGCTATAGGAATGCAGTCCAGTTTGGTAAGGGTCCCCAACAAAGAAAGTTGAGAAGCGTCCCGTCCCAGGAAAACAAGAAGTTGACACCACAGTAACGCACACAGAAAGAGAGCTCACTGAATCTTTCAGTTAATTGGTAATAATATTACTCCGTCGGCGTTTCAGGTCCGAAACGTTTGCTTGTCTCAATGAATTCCTGTACTTCTAAATATTGTGATGTTTTGGTCTGAATCGCATTCACTGTTTCCAAATAGTATAGTGTTTAAACAGAAGGGAGTCAGAGCACTAATAGTGGTGTGTAAAACGTCACGAGCAATGGTATACCGCTGACAAGTAAGGAAGTAATGCCATACACTCCGATGCAGCTTCACATGAGCAAGTTGGTGATAATGTAACGCCGATTTGAAACAGATGTTCGTTTACGTGACTGCGACCCATACGCAACCTGCAGTGAAGGGCAGATAAATATCTTTTGCCAACTGTTTGCCAAAAGCTCAGGGTATTTTACGGGGTGCACCCGGGGATCAAAGAGTTTCCCTTTGAAATGATCCAAATCCGGTAAATTTCGTGTTGCTAACGGTAGCACGGTCCATAATTTACTTGTACAAAATTTATTACGATGTCACCCCCGAACTTATTGACCCAACTACACGACACATATACCAAGCTTATGTCTTTGCTTCCGCTAATCCACTTTAGACTTAATGAGTCTCTTACTATTGATCTGGATTCCTATACTGCACAAGGGGGAATAATGTGTTACCGCTAAACAACATACCTCTATATGTAATACCAATATGGCACTCTCCCTTGTGACACTACAGGCGCAATTCAAGCGTTTAATTATAGATTACATCAATCCTGAGTATGGCAATGTTCGTTTGTCCTACACAAACCGCGAAACCTTTAATAATAGCTAAACTAAACGACCCGTGGTAACTTGTAGCGTTGAGCACGTTGTTGTTGCATTTAAAAGTCAGACATCATAATGAAAGTATCAGCGTGCTGTACCATTTCTAAGATCGAGTGCACAACAGAGAGGAAAGATTCTTCCAGGGCCACCATTTTAAATTCCAGAAACCCATATTCATCACGTATAAATTTTTACCAGGTCTTTTATTGTGAAAATTGCACGCACACACATATTATGTATGCGTATATACGTATGTATGAATGTATGTATATGTGCATGTATGAAAGCATGTATGTATGTATGTATGTATGTATATTAGGGTGTAACTAACATGCAGCTTTTTGCGATCATTTATATTAAGGCACCATCCAATGATCAGACATTATGAATGAGAAATATTATATGTCAGAGTTGAATTTGAAGTAGATCATAAGATTGTCTCTCCCCTGTTGACCTTGGTGCTCGAGCTTCTAACAGAAGTATGTCCATCAGCAACATTTTCCTCTATGAGATCCTATGGCTTGGGAAGACAGCATTTGACACCAAGCAGTGCACTAGGCGTCAGTATTATAAAGTGGAATGGAGCAGCTGCCTCAGTTGCTTGTCTAAAATGATGCTGTCAGTAATTCGTATCAATTCCGACTGTGGAGCATCTTCATACTTTGTAGTTGAATGTTTTGCTGCATCGCTGTTGCCGCACATGTTGATAACCCGCATCGTCAGAGCAACTCCACTGCCTTTTCATTGATTTCGATCGCGGACGGAATCTTCATTCTTGTCATGATGGTATAGGTATACACTTTTAAAACCATTCGTTGTCTGTGTCATGTTCTGGTGATGAAGTCAATGCTGCAGCTCTGAGGTTGAAATTCAATTATGCCAAAAATGAGACTGCACGGTTTCAAGTACAATACTTCCTTTATATTTTTTACATTACACAAGATGTTTGTAAATGAAGGTTGACAAATGACGTAATTTTCTTTCTTTTCTTTGTCAGATTCCTCAAAATAAGGTGGAATTTCAGGGCCTCTCAACGGCAAGTGGATATGGTAAGTTTACATTTTATACTTGTTCATCTTCGTGTTATTATCTTGTCATAGACTTTTGTAGCAATAGCACCAAATATAAATATTTAGACCTTGTATGTTTGCTGAAAATATAAGAATTATCATCTTATCATATCAGATTTTCCTAGGACAACCGGAAACCTTAACCCTTTGAAAAGGTTCTGTCGTCTTCTCACAGGCATATTCCATCATTATCATGCCACCAGTATATATACTACCTGTTTTGCCTATGTGTTGTCTTCGTTTTCATGACAGCCTTACAAAATATACCAACGCTTGATGAAGTTGGTTTTGTTTTACATATTTTACTTCGAAAAGAAAAACAATTGGCCAACAGGCTCGCTAGCCTATATGAAGGCCTCATGTACATATACACAAGACAACATTGCGACAGCATGCTGAATTTAAAGGAATGTAACATAAATGACCAACGAAAGTGCTTATGCCATTTCAGATGCAGTTGACAATAACCATATTGTGTCAAAACATCAGAACAGATAACTTTACCGAAATGTTTAAAACCAGACAACACATTACATATAAATTTTCAGTAAGTCTGGGACACATTCGGTCACAAGCATTTTTGAAAATCCTTCTCTGAAGTTAATGTTTTGTGATAGAATTTATCTGCAGCAATCATGTTGTAATTAGTCTTTGTCCACGCCATGCTAATATCCCTTAACCACAACTTGGTTGCAATTTAATTGGTTTGGGCTTTATTTGACACGTCAGTAATTTTGAGTTCATTGATGTGCCACAAGTTGTAAATTATATTGATCTAATAGCTGTATATGGTGATGGTTTTTGGTAGTAGACGTGCTTGTCATGGCATTTTAATAGTATGCTCCAGCTTAGCTTTTGATAAGTTGCAAGACATAACGAAGCTTAGCTAATAATTAGTAACATACAACGAAACGTAGCTATATGTAAGTCCTAAGATACGACTGAGCTTACCCAATGATAAATTTTAAGTTGTGTTTGAGCACCTAGTCGTTAGGTATAAAGCTTAACTACTGATAACGCGTAAGGTATAACGAACCTTAAGTAACGAGAAGTTTTAAGAGGTAAATAAGGTTAGCTAACGATAAATCACCTTGTCAAGTTGCATTGGTTATTACATTATTCTTCAGCTTATTTCCGACAACATTTATCCCGTAAGGAAACCAAAACTGTCTTATATATTTGATGACGATTGACGTGTGCTTTTTAATCTGTCACATAGAGTAAGCACGTGTCGCACTATGAGATTTAAGAGTAGACCATTCAATGTAATTAAAAATAATGGCATGGTTCGTTAATGGCTGGCAACCATTTTAAACTAATAGGTCACAGAACAAAGAATGCAGCATGAGTTGATTTGGCGTTTGACTTTGAACTAAAAAGTTGTTTTGAGACCGGAAAGGTTAAAATTCGCATTTTAAGGATTTCTGTAATACAACTAATTCAACATTCTTTTAAACTTCTTACTTTTGGGATTTTTGGCTGTACATACAATGAACTATTTAAACAACAAAATCATTTTAAACACAATGTCATAACATATCAATCACAAGAGTGCTTTCATATACATATATCATTGGCAGCAAAAGACGAAGCAACACATTTTATAAGAGCTGAATACCGTGGGAAATAAGGTATGATTACCAACGTAAAAGAACGATTGATTCCAGACAGCACTGTATTTGACACTATCTCGAACAGGAATCCATCAAAGCCTTTGTGCGAAGAAAGCCAGTTGACAGAAAAAAGCCCATACGTAGAGTGATTGGTGGACCCACTGTACCACTGCCTCAAGTTCGAAGCCAGTACATCAGCTTAGATGAAAACTAAACCGACCTTGCTAGTTTCTGTCTGGGGTCATCCCACGCAAAGACACATGCTTGCCTCAGGCTGTGACGTACTTACAACTGCTGGCTTCGTGGAGCCACCAAATGCCCAGCAAACCATGAGAGAAGCAATACACCATCACAGGAATAACGGAGCTGACAGCTTTCTTTCTTGCATGCAAAGCTGTTCACTGTGGGTATAAGTGAATAGTGGTACCCGTGGAGATACCAACATCATGATCTTGTTGGTTTCTGTCAGGATCCATGTCCACAGAAGCTGATGGCATTTTGATGATATCTGGGACGCCCATGAAGGAAATACTACTAGTTGCAGCACGTTTGCCACACCCTGTCATAAAGACTCCACTGGGTTCTCATGCTCCAACCAAGGACCCTGCATTGTTGATACAGGGTCCTTGCTCTAAAAGAATTTGACACCAAATCATCCCTCAGTGGACACGGAAAGAAATCTGGTTAGCAAACCTACCGGAAGCACACACATCTTCTGAATCATTTTGGCAGAGATGACCATCAGCTCAAGTGAAAACGTGTGTCACCTCTGTGGAGCTTATCAGGCACCCAGCGTTTGTCATGCACGGGTACAGCCTATCTGTAGTTTCTGCCAGACAGCAACGTCACATATAAGTAACGTTTGCCGCCAGTCCTTCTGCTTGAAAAAAACCCAGTATATTGATGTCTCTATATTTTTTTGATACAGCCACACTTTCAAAAGTTCAATTTGGAAATGGTGGAAGCAAAACAAGGTGCATAACTGGAAGATATAGAAGATTTAGGAAAAACTATGCTCACTGAAAACAAAGTGCAGCACTGGAAGATATAAAAGTTTTAGGAATAACTATATGTGCAGTGTGGATGTGATGTGGTGGACAGTGCCACCCAAGCTGGCCAAAAGTATCATGCTGACGGTTATACATGCTTATGCAGAAAACTTATTTCTTCGTATGAACATACAGACGTTTCCTAGCAGGGTAACTTTTAGATACAGGGATTAACTCTTTCACCGCCAAATACATCCCATGGTTAACCCTTTGACCGCCGATTTTCTAGGTTTCAATAATACCAAAATATCACTTATATTCTACATTCCTAACGTTAAAATAGTAAAAGAGTAGGAAGTGAAACAAATGTTAACAGAGACATAATACAGAAGATCACTTTTGTTTTTTAGTGGCCATGTTCGCAATTACCGTCTTTTTTTAATCTTTGTGTTAACTTTGAAATTTAAAATAAAAAAAATTGAGTTGTTCTTTGAAATTTGACTGGACCCGTTTCCCACGGCCTGCAACAACTCCACAGCAGCATCTTCACGCGGTGTAAGAAGAAAAATGTTGTGGATATGGAGAATGGAATTTTGAGAAAATGCAACTTATATGTTCCACTTATAATGAATATTCTTTGTAAACAAAATGTTCACCTGTCAATCGCAAGCGGTGCACACACCCGGATAATGAATACACACGTTCTGAAAAATCTGCATAGCGATATATTATAAGCGAAACTTTTTAAATATCATTTTAGTCATTATGACGTTTACAAATGACTTTCAGGTCAAAATTTAGGATTGCATTATGTACACACGTGTCAAAGAAAATACTCGTTTTCACTGTTATGCCCCATTTTAGTTGAATTTTTTGTGCGTGTGGGTGTTGACGTCACGTGTGTAGAATTCTGCAGTTAAATGCGTATAGGGCATGTTTTGGAACGGGTGGACATCAATCAGGTTTCTAGGCCAATGTTCACGCTGCCAGCCTCAATTTTACTATGAGAAGCAAGCCTTTGTAGCAAAAAAAGCTCTTCTCTAACCGCGTGCCCAGTCATGCATTCTCATTTAAAAACATTTGTGCTGAAGGGGCCATGAGTTTACAACTTGAACTCCATCTGTGTTGGGTTGGCGCACCTGTTTTCACAATACAGGGCTATCAATCTTGGCTGCAGATTTATGGTTCCATCTCATGCGACCGTTAATGCTATTTGGCTTACGGTCTCTATACTCTTGCAATGGAAATAGATATAGACAAAGAAATTGATGAAACACAAACAAATAAATCCACACACATAAACCAACATATAGAGTAACCAAGAAATGAGAAACAAAATTTCATGGCCCTATGTTATCAAATATATGTTACAAAAGTAATTACAATTTCTGCAAAGATTTGCAGCCAAAATCAATGTCGAGAAAAATGATATTAATCAGTTAATTAGTTCATTTAAAATACCTTCGAAATTGAATTCACGCAATCGTTATTCCTTCCTTTGTTCAATAAAGACCACATCATCAGCTTTACTTGACATGGGTTAGATGCAAGCGCCCAATCAACGATATAGAAAACTGTTGACCTGGGACATTTTATCCTGATAGGGATTATCTACATATCACAGTGTTTTATTACGACAATTAGGAGGAAAATTTAAAGCAGACCTCGTCACATACTATCGTTTTGAGTCGGCAAGGGTTAATGTTATATATGGCCCAACTTTATCTGATATCATCTTCTGCAGTTCGTTTTCATTAGATATGTAAATTGCTCGTAGAATCATAATAAAGCAGAACCATGAAGCGAAAAACAACAACTATAAATTCCCAAATGCTTTAGTAGTAGCCCCGTGTAACCTACTCATTTTACAAAACAGGAGAGTCCACAGTTGTGTTATGCATATATGCATAATATCGTTTGGATGTGAGACAATCTGAAAACAAAAAGGAATTCAAACCATTGGGATACGTTTATATTGCCACTGTCATTTACTAGAGCGTATCGTTCGAAAAGAGAAGAGCAGACAATATTTTGTCAGGTTGCAAAGGGAACGTTGTTTTTAATATAGGATAGTCTCATGATGTATTGGATGAACAGATAACCCCCATTTTTGCCAGGCCACAAATCGTTCACACCAGTTTCTTTCGTATATTTATTGAACTTCGTTGGTGCTTTCATGCCCATTTTAAAATTTTGTTATTTGTTGCATGTAAAATTTATTTCCTTGCGGTAGTTGCCGTAAATATATAAATCTGTTTTATTTAACAAGTCTTTTCTTATCTGGTTATACTTAGTTTTGAAAAAAAAAATAATCATATTATTATTGAATTGCCAGTAAAAAATAATTGGTTTACCGACTTCAAGTATTTAGTAAAAAAAACACTTGTCAGTGGCAAATATTACAAAGTAACTCTTGGACCTCAAATGTTTTAATGATTCTTAAAACGAGTAAGTCAATCACTAAAGGTGTAAAATTTTCGTGAGTCTCTTTATATATACATATGTGCGGTAAAACATCATAACTTGTGCATAATGCCACGGAAAAGCTCAGATCATCAATTCAACACCCACGGCTCCCCCTCCCGGTGCCTGTGTAGACATTGATAACGACCTACTACATGACACGATTGTCTTCTAGCCTGTTCTGTGAAAAAAGTATAGACGCGGTTACGAAGATACTTTGACGATAATGGAAGAAATTAAAATAACAAAGAATTTAGAAAATGCAACATTTTGACGAGGAAAATTTGTCCGAGTAATGAGAAAAATTTGCAGTCTGTGCAATAACCCTTGTCGGCTTTTGCTCAGTTCCACTATGCTTACGCGTAGAATCACACACACGGACAAGACAAAGGCATTGGATGATCCTTTGGCTGGGCAATGGTCTGCATGCGGTGTAATATATGCACGTCCCTTTCTAAAATAGACCCACAGTGATTGGCAACAATTACCACGTCATGCTCATGATCAATGAAGGAAAGCAGAATTTCCAGCGCAACGCGCGCATATTCCGGTGAAGGTTGTCGTTTCGCCATGGCCACGACGCCACATTAATTTGCGTTTTCTTTTTTTCGTCGCTTTGCATCTCGTCTAAATATCGATCGACTCCTCTATGTGATTAGATGGCAAGAAACCACGTCCCCGTCAAAAATGGCCCGCGAGATCTTGTTAAAAATCGACCAGCACGATTGAATAATATGAGCAATCCTAAGCCGAGGTGGAATATTAGCGGGTAAGTGCTTACCATTTAATAACTGGTTATTTTAATTTCAGATGTTGACGCGGAGCATGCATATATTATGGCTAAGGCTCTTCGGTCGTATCGTGATCATACGCAACGAGACCAGAGCGGAAAACCCTGTCAGCCCAGGCATCTGCGAAAGCGAGTGAGGAGTGCACCGCCCGTGCAGAGACAACAGATCATTATTCCCTCGCAGCCCATCCCTGGATCTCTCAAGCTGGCGCAGTATACCCGCCCCGTTAGGCCCGCCCGCCCCAAGAGCGCTTCTGAAGCGGCCTTGGAAGCCATCAGGGCGGTTGGCCAAGCAAATAGTGTGGAAACAGACAGGTGAGATGAAATGGAGTAAAAATGCACCAGAAGACAGGTACATGCATTGTATCCTGCCGCCAGGTCGGGTCGTATCACCGAGACAGAGCTCAGTCGACAGTAATTAAGGTACATGCATATTCTCTATGTATGTGTGCCACCTTTCATAGTGTATCTGTCTGTCTGGTGCCGTCCTGTTGCATATATAGCTAGACTTTAGGAAGAGCAATGCAATAGATCTAACCTTGGTGATTTCGACATATAATGTACACACAGTCGTGCATGAAGAGCTTATAGACATGTCTCGTGTATTCTCATTATAAATGTGCATTAGATTTTACAACAACAATGAGCACCATTATCCTTGATAAGGGGAGATTAAAAGATGCAGACAATGTCTGCCAGTCTAGTTATACCGATCGTCGGTTAATACAAATAGTTCGCAATATTTTTTTCAGGGTCGACGAACAGGTATTACCGTATAATGCAATTCAACCAACTGACCTAATAATGTTTTAACCTGTACAATACTGGTCATGTCGCCATGCATTTCTTGTGTTCTAAGTCCTCACATCTGTTTTTGTGTTGATGTCTGGCATGTTACTAATGAAAGGTTTCGCGACATGTGTTCACCTTTCTGTTAAATGCCGCATGCTGGCATGGAATTTACACAAACGATGCTGATATTGTACTTTCGTTCTGTGCAACATCCTGGTTTTCAGGTAACGTTCAGCTGGATGTGTGAACAGTGAACAGATGACTGAACAAAATACGATGTCAAAGGTAAACACGTCCATTACTAAATGCCCATTATCCAAGCTAAAGGATGATACACGTGTTATCATGCTTTATAAATTTGAACGGATACAAACCTTCACCTTATAGAAACGCTATAGCTACACATATTTATAACCAGTGCGATTTAAAGTGTTTAACCATGACGCGTATTTATATTTTATGGATTTTCGTTTCTATATTGTAATTCATAACTAAAACGCTTAAGGTTACCATCACAGTTGCAGTGATAAATTTCAAGAACAAGACACGCAAGGACCGCATCACAGTTTGAAATGTACAGTCGTAGCGTATTTGACTGGTGAACCAAGACTCAGTATTGCAAGACGTGCAAGACTCCACCGGGATATATATTTTATATATATATATATATATATATTTAGTTATGTCATATTTATAATTATAGGGATGAGACTATTTATTTATGTATTTACAAAATAACTCAATGTGTTACCATAATATCAGTAGATATACCAGGGACGAACACACGTCTGTTCATGTACTGAATAAATTAGAAACCTAACCCATTGGTTCTCATGTCTGATATGGTGCACGGTATATAATTCTTATCACTTCAGCTGCAGACACCTGGCGTGGTGGAGGCACCATTTTGTCGTTGTCACCAGGTGTCTAGTAATATGTAGGTGCATACAGCAATGAGCACATATTTTAACTCTTTAAGTGCCAATTTTGGACTGAATCAACAGCTTTTCTGTGGAACTAGAGGCATACTGGTACTTGAATGAAAGGTCTTTTTACGAGGAATACGAATCTGAGATCCTAATGATAGTTCAGTCTAGTTTTATTTTAGTAGATCGACTTGAGACGTGATTGGCACTAAAAGATTTAAGCCTTTAAACAGGAGAGCTTTCCTTGGCATGAGGTGGGAGCCAAAGGAGGTTGTTGACACGCAGCATATGATCTGACAGGTCTTTGCAACATTTTTCATTGAAATTGCTTTGTATCAAAAAAGAAAGTTTAAGTAAAAACATTGAAACAGACGACGTTTTACACCGGGAAGTTTTGGGTGATTTGAGTGGGCAAAGGTTAAAATTGCTTATTTCTTTCAGCTCATGTGCTCCCTTATAAGAGTATGCTCACTTGATATTGTTTCTCCTCAAGACGAACAGTTGTTAAGATTATCGTATTACGTCTTTGTTGGGAGAGTGATTCCTATTTTGTATAGGTTTATATTTTAGGTCTGTTGCTTCAACGCATAAAACACAATATCTTATGCTATTTTAAGGTTATTTCATTGTTTTCATCGTAACCGTATGTATTATCATCATCATCATCATCATCATCATCATCATCATCATCATCAATATTCCTGACCGGTCATTGTAATTTTATCGTCAGCTGCATGTATATTAGAATCAGTTATCTCCGTTGTCATTGATAGCAGTATTATCCACGCAAACAGAAAAAAAATAGTTGTTTAATAAAGGCAGCGAAATATTATTCAGGCATAACATAGTAATACATTTAGCTATATATTCATTTTGTTCAAAATAATTGGTTTTGTGCATAGGTGCTGATCCAGTAGTTTAATCAGGCATACCTAGTTAACATATCCAGTTGTATATTTATTTTGTTCGGGATATATGGTTCTGTGTATAGCTGGTAGCCCAGTATGATTCATTTTAGTAATTTCGCCAACAACCTATCGATTTATTAACTGGTTACTTTGAAAACTGTCTAAAGACGGCCTTCCTTTGCATGTATCGCAAACTACAATGACATTGCTCCTCGACCCGCAAATTAGAAAGACAAATTATTTGGTTGAAATTTTGATAGTCCACGGATCACATTAAGAGCGGTCCTTGGTCTGTGCCCAAAATCTGAAAAAGACTCACTATTTATCTCCCAGTATTTGCCCAGGACCGACCCAAAGTCTAGATCATTTACAATGGTCTCCATGTAAATGAAATCCAAATGCTTCTAAATTGACCCATCCTTCAAAATCGTCAATGTGACCCATGTAGCCTGTGTGTCAGTGAAAAAAAATATAGACATATCCGTCACTTAGCAGTGCTGTGGTTGAAAGGGTAAGAGAACTTTTTTTATCAGCCTGGATACATCAATATAAATGTTTTAGATCTCATGCAGAATACCCAACGGTATGCTGCATGCGCTATAAAAAACCTGCCATGTATGGCTTCTTAGATCAAAAATTGGTTGAACTAAAACCAGGTTTGAACTTTGCGTTAAGCGGTTAAATTATAAACCGACTTAATGCAGGGCAACGTGGGCACCTTGACAGTGGGGGTATCCAGGTCTCTCTCTCTCTCTCTCTCTCTCTCTCTCTCTCTCTCTCTCTCTCTCTCTCTCTCTCTCTCTCTCTCTCTCTCTCTCTCTCTCTCTCTCTCTCTCTCTCTCTCTCTCTCTCTCTCTCTCTCTCTCTCTCTCTCTCTCTCTCTCTCTCTCTCTCTCTCTCTCTCTCTCCCCTCTGTCTGTCCGACACAGCCTTACTGTACATGGAAGCTCTCCAATTAATTGAGGAAATAACACAATATTACCTGCCAAGACCCTTGATGACTTTCTTTCTTAAGAAAAAACTTTCTTTCTTAAGAAAAATATGGTAAAGGGATTGATTATGGTGACTTGATATAAAGCAGGTCTCTGCTTGTCTATATTACTGTTTTTCACAATGAATATCAGTCGGAAGACACTTTGGAGGACTGATTTCTTGAAAACTGCCATATTTCACCATTTCCACCTTTTGTCAAGTGTCACAGGGGCACGCTGTTCCTTACCTGGAGGTGGGAACCTGCACTTAGTTTTAGACACAGGGTAACTTATGTGACTTTGGTTAAAGTGCGACAATTACTTTAGAACTGAACAAAATTTTGTAAAGCTTAGAAGGGCTGTGTATCTCGATGAGATCTAGAGCGGGATTGTATTCAGATCAGCTTGACCTAGTTCCCACGATCACAGAGTCACTCATGCAAAAACTACTGAAGAGCTCAACAATTCTTCATAAATTTTGGCATGGATATGTATCTTGGTAAGATTGTATCTGTGGTATCTTGACGTTTTCAAAGTGACAGGGGGCGTATGTGAAAGTCATTTCCGTGCGATAACGACTGAAGAACTTAACAAAACTTGAGGAAATGTATCTAAATGAGGCATAGGTTGTGGTTGTATTTTAGTCATTTTGACCTATTTCTCAGGGCCACAGGGTCTGTTATCTGAATTTTATAATTTCCATTTTTTTTTGCGATAAAACCCGAACAACTTGACAAAACTTGATGAAGCTTGGCCGGATCATGTGTCTGGTGACACCGAAGTTAAAATTGTTTGTCTAGGTCAGACCTAGGTTGGGATTGTATCTGGATCATCATAACTTAATTCTCAAGGTCACAGGGTCACTTGTTAGATATCAGTTTATTTATCATAACTACTAAAGGACTCAACAAAATGTCAAACTTGGTAAAATTATGTGTCTAGGCGAGACCTAGTTTGGGTTGTATTTCGGTTTTGTTTACTTAATTATCAATGCCACATGGGCACTTAGGTGAAGTTGAATTCTGTTTAATGATATTTAACTTTCTTCAGAGGCAACATGTTCCACCGGGAGACATTTCCTCTTGACTTGAAAATCAGTAGGCTCTTGTTTTAATATGTGTATATTTGTGCCAATCTTGAAAAACATCCGCATAACTTCCATATTTATAGGCCAATATGTCATCTAATTAGCTACCTAATTTAAGTCAACCTCTAAGCGTATGTGCTGCATTGAAGCTTGAAGCTTAACAGTACAAAGATGACCACATTGGTATATATACATACAATTTAGAAATATTGATGAGATTACAAGGTCTATGCTTACAAGAGTTAGTGGCGAGATTAATAGAGCTGTTTTTTTTTAACGGTATTAGTATGCAAACCGGCAACAGTGCCATACCCTCCATGTAGCACTGTCTGTACGTGAACACGTGCGTTAATTAATTAATATGATCACGTCCAATTCGAAATAAAGAAAATTCATGGTTTCAACAGCCAAATGAATTTTTGAACGAGTCATCAGCGGGAAACCATCAAGCATGTTTCACAGACATAAATTAGCGGACATGTTGATCTTGTATGTAGTAAAGACAGCCCACGTATTGAATTTAAAAAATATGTGAGCGTGAAATAATAGCAAATATATAAATACACACTGTATAACAAGTTCTTGCTTAAAATGGCAAGACTTGGATAATTTATATTAACTTTATATGGACAAATATATGTAAAAATAGCAAAATTCAAATTTGAATTTAGCCCTAGAAAAGGATCTCATATATATATACGTGTACCTTTGCAGAGATGAAAATCTTATAAAACTGACAGCAAAAAAGTCCAAGCACAGAATGTCCTGAACTCACAAAAAAGAGACACAAATCAACCTGATCTCCTTTCCGTTCCAGGACAAGTAAAATTTAATGAGGGACAAGTAAAATTGAAAATTACAAGCCCGAATGGACAACTAGTAATTCCCAGTGGACAACCAAATTATTGGGCACTGCCAGGACTTCAAGTGGTATATATTGTCTCGAAAACAACTCTGCTTAGAGGGAATATATCTTGCAACCTCGAACAACACAAAGTATATTTCAATATATAATATGAACTGTGATTTTATTTATCAAAACTCGAAGAAAATATCGCGATCGGCGATAATATGGGTTTTTATTTACCGATGTTTCAAAAGCATCACTAGAGCTTTTTCCATTTTGTATATTCAAAGAACAGATTTCCGCTAAATCCTTTCTAATGTATAATCCTGAAGCTCCAGCAGTGTGGCTCTATCTCATCAAATTCATAGTTTGAGGCACATGTCATTTTCAGTTATTCCTCAAAGTGACACTAGATGGCACACTAATCAGTAAGTCTTGGCAAGCACCACATGCATTCATGCTATGATAAATAAATTCATTAATAAAGTACAATATAAAAAAAATGAATAAATAAATAAAAATTTTGAGGAATTATGTGGCTTGGCAGAAGGGTACGAAGAAAGTTGAATGAGATATTTTAATGAAAGACAGGTGCCAGATTTTCTTTGATAATTCTATGAATAAAAATGGGTGTATCATAACTATGATAACAAAAACACTGTTAACATTTATATGGAACATAACCAAAAGATTTTTTGTGGGTCTAATCTCATGCAACAAATCTTTGTTAGATTGTTATTGTGAATTTCTTTCACATATTACTGATGTGTACTCAGAAAAATACAATGAAAGAGCAGCAAATAAATAAAACTGAAAAAAATAATATATATATTAGAAACAAAGAGAATAGAGAGGTCTGTATTCGCAAATTGGTTGGCATTTAGCGCCTATACTGCAAAAATTTGGGGCAAGTAAATGTTTCATGCATATATGTGTTTTTACAATTGTGGATTTCCTGGACTTGTTGATACAGAAGCTTGTGGATGTCGGTTTATTTTTTATCTTGGAAATGTTAAATGCAAGTCTAACATTTCATTTATGGTGCTGGGGTTTTTTTTGTTTTTTTTGGGGGGGGGGTTGTTTTTTTTTTTTTTTTTTTTTTTTTTTTTTGTTTGTTTTGCTTTGTTTTCATTTTTTTTCTAAAGTCACTTGGAGTATGTGCTTGTGCCAGTTCCATGATAAGGTCATCCAAGACAGTTTTGTAGGTTTAGAATCAGTGTATATATTTCAAAGTAATGACAGTGACTAATTTTGCACAAAATGGTATGGTCAACAAAATATTTTCAATGTAGAAATGATGATTTTTTTGGCTTATTTTTCCAATTAAGCCCAGAAATTAAGGTCTTCAGCATAGTTCTACGAAATTAATTGCTGAATTTTATTTTTATATAATCTCGCAGTGGACAAGTAGGATGAATTAGGGACAAGTAAGTTAAAAATTGACGTCCTGGAACAAGTAAAATTTCTGTGGGACAAGTAAATTTCAAAGTATGGTTGTCCTTAGGACAGGTAGAAAAAACCCTTAATCTCAAGCCCTGATGCATGCACTAAGGGAAGAACAATCAAAATATATTGTTAGATTGGTTGTTCATCTTAAATTTAAACATAACTAGCACAGCTATAGACTAAGAACACAGACAAAATCCTTCGTGTGTCCAAAGTGAAATCATCCAAACATCGACAAATGGTTGCTAAGTAGTGTTTTAATTGTGACCTTTTGGAGTAATTATGCATGTGTGAGCATTCTCTTTATTATTTTAATTAAAGTGGCGGTTGTAGATCGCGTTCATCTAAGTGAGAGTGCAGAGCATGTGGTTCTATACTTAATTTTATGAATTATCAAAATATAGAGCAGGATAGTTTTAGATTTAGACGTTGTTGTAGCTTGGCGTGAAGCAATTTACATTGCAGTGTTTATTACGCTTTTAAAATGTGTCTTACCACCATTTTCTTTTATATTTACAAGAACATCTACTCCAGCAATATAGAGGGAAGCAGTCTCATTAATACTTCCTGCATGGGATACGCATATACCTGAAAATTTTGACAGCCAACACAACTGAAAATGTTCAGAACGCTATTATATGGCTATACCAGAGTTTTTACAAAATTTAGTAATATTTGGATTGACAGATCAAGAAATAGCCCATACTTTTCTTGTTGTAGAAACGGGGTGGGAAAGATATCATGGAAAAGGAGGACCTCAAGGTCAGAAATTCACAGCATGTCAGTGCTCTGAGCCGTTGTATTGACATTTGAGTTTATCCACTTCTTTCCTTTATTGTTGATCCAGATAGCATAGTCTATTTTGGACTGGCGTTTCTGGACAATTTTGTTCCGTCGTTCCGTCAAGCTGTATGAAAAGTCAAAGAAGCCACGTGCGTTGGATATATAATGCCTTGCGACAGCAAATCCAAACATCCCCCTCCCCCCCCCCCAAAAAAAAACAAAAAAAACAAGAAAAAAAAAAAAAACCCGCTGAACACGCGATTTTGCGAACTTGGCGACCGGCTGTCTACATTCAAAAGGGGTGTGGTTTTGAACCAGTGTCCCATCATAACAGATGCTATCTGCTGGAAAACAACCTCTACTTTGACACTGCAGCGAACACATTGTTTGGTTCATGGCTGTTCAATGATACGTCGTTAGACCATTTAGCAACTTGGCCAGGTACAACAGTTTAATTTCAACAGCTTGAATATATGTGCAGAGTGCGAACTTCTATATGGCTCAATAAAATTCAGGTCACTTATTTTGCCTTATATAGTTCAGTGGGAGTAAGGCTAAGGATGGTTATATGTTTCATCTGAGCATTACAAATTTTGATGATAACTTAAAAGCAGAAGAGAAACTAAGTGTAGTGCTCGAGATCCACGATATGAACTTGATAAAGACTCTGTCCAAAGCTCTTTGCTTGACACTACATAAGAGACGGAAATGTTTGCAAAATGAAATGTTTGTAACTCTTTGTTTAGTTTACACCTTTTTAATTATGTAGCGTATATTATTATTATTATTATTATTATTATTATTATTATTATTATTATTATTATTATTATTATTATTATTATTATTATTATTATTATTATTATTATTATTATTATTATTATTATTATTATATGACTTTATGTTTGTAAATGTTTGACGTCAACTTACGCTTCAATTTGAACATTTATTCTGTTGTGCAATATATATACTCTTCGTATGTCTGATCTCTTGTAGCTCGGTATACCGAGGAGCTGCATTCGTATTTCTGTTGTTTTTAATTTGGAGTCTTGTTTTATCTGCGTGCAAGCAGATGAGGCTGAAACAAAAGAATCATATCATGCATGACATCACAATTACTTGGAAGTGTCTCTCCCCCAGGACAAGAACTGGAATGATCATGTGGAAATAATAATTGCATATCAGATCCAATAAAAGAGTGCTTATTAAAGCCGGATCAAACTGATTATGATGGTCACTGGTTGCGCAAGCGGGATTTGGACAACTGGGATGCTCATTGCACATTACACTTTCAGGTCAACATGTCATAGCATGGTCATCTTTAAGTCAATCAAATTGTGAGCTAAAATTGGCAATAGCTTGTTACATGTGTATGTGCGGATAGAGCTGAGTCGCCCCACATAAAGAGGGTATGATGTACAACAGACCACTTGGTCCCAGCAAATTTGATATAGGTGCATCACAACATTTGCCGCAGTTCCTGAAACTGCGGATAGAATCTTGATCAATCTATCTCGATCCACCCCATAACAGCAATACTGATAATAACTGAACCAAAGCTACCCTTTCTGCACTGTTATAAACGGGTTGCTATAAGATACGTCTATACACGCGATTCTTTATGAGAAAGTTAACATATTTACCATTTAAAATTACCTCCTGCTAAAGTTACGCAAGTTTGTACGGAAATGTCACAGTGCTAATGAGACCAATTCTTCCTTGCACAGAATGATTACATATCAAAGAAAATGCAATGCTACATTGAAATTATGTTATTGCAGTTCAGAGTACAAAATTGACAAATGATATATTCCCGGAAAGTCTTCTTCATTCAGAGGCAAAGATCAGCTTGAAATATGATACCCTTTTGTGCGTTGCTTCTCGTACGGTACATAGAATTTACACTCAGCTAGGCGACTGGTGCCGAAGGTTGCAGGTTCGAGTCCCGCTCGTTCCGAACATGAAATACAAAACAGTGACCGTGTAAATCAGGACTCTAATGTTAATAATGTTACAAGCCTCGACTCATCAGAACAAAGTGTGATTCGATGGCAATGTTAGCAGACATAGTGACGTGATTTTAGCAGATGGTGGTATGAGTTGGTACAAAACGATGACACCCACCTCACAGTAACCGGCTTTTGTCGTGTGACTTTCCGCGTTCTGTGCGTTCTGTGCGTTCTGTGCGCTCTATTTGATCAGTGCATAATTTTTCTGTTCTTCACTACATTTCAGAACAAAACAGTTATAACGTACGTGATTGTATAACCTTTAATAGGCTCTACCATATGACTATTTTAGAGAGGCGTTTTGGTTTTATGTGTTGTGATCATGGAATACAACGCAGCGTGTCCCCTTTTGCCGAGAAACTGCACGTGATTGTCATTTGTGACGTGATAATTGTAAAAAATCCGCCAGCCCTCTGCATCCAAGAGGCAAACTGGATCCCACAAGTCGTTCATCGGACCAGGCCAAGTGGTTGTCACTAAGTAGAGGAATATCGATCTTCACAAGAACATGGATGTCTCACTATTGAAGCCTGGACAGTGCCCAATGTGCAACGGGCCAGACCAATTGACTGCAGTTTTGTGTCGACAGCTTTGGTGAACCTGGGGGGCTTCAGGAAACACGCACCTGATCTACAAAAATGAGACGAGAATGCGTACTTGTGTTACGACATTGGAACAGATGCAGAGAAATCTCTTAAATCCTGCATCATTGATATATGTACAATATTTAATCACGTGATATGGACTCCTTGGACTCCTTCAACCGGCGAAGAAGTATAAGGCATTGGAATAGGTGTTTCGCATGCATACCTTGACACAAATAAACGCTTGTATGCACGCAGCTCATTGCATGGGTATTAAGCCAGAAAATGCTGATACCATGCATACAAACGGATTACATAAACTGTCCTTTAGATGGAAACGCATTCCACAGATATTTCCATCAATTGCGATGAACAAGTGGGAAGCAAACCTCTTGCAATCTTTATGTGGGAAGATGGGGAGTAACCCACTGCCAGCTGTAGCTTTTGCTTTGCGACAGCATGGAGCAAACCACTTCCAGCATTTCGCTTTGCCAAGACGAGGCATGGGATAAACCACTTCCAGTTTTCTCCACCACTACCCCCCCCCCCCCTCCGACGGATAATTGTAGATTGCATAACTGCTGATAAAAAAAGAAAGGTTCAGGAGCAAATATGCAGCCGTGGGAATGGATTCAGCCGACCGCCAGTTGTACGGCTTTCATGTTTCATAGTCGTAGGGCAAAGTCAATCATACTACGATATTAGCGCGCCGCTGTAGAATTTTAACCATTTGTCGTTCACAAAAGCACCGGGCCAGCAGCCGACCGCCAGTTGTGCGGCTTTCGCGTTTCATAGTGATAGGGCAAAGTCAATCATACTACGATATTAGCGCGCCTCTGTAGAATTATTAACCATTTGTCGTTCGCAAAAGGACCGGGCCAGCAGCTTTCCTCGGCAAATGTTGCTTGCCTATCTTGTAATTACCATCTTCCTATTAATTTTTAGTCCAAACATTTTCTAATTGCCACTAACTCGTGAAAACGCAAGTAAGTATGGGGCCCTTTTACTATAAAATACATATTTCATATTTTCTATAATTTTATTTGATATATCTTGAATAAGAGTTATCTTAAATTATATTTACGGTAGTTTTAATTTTATTCCTCATCGAAGATATCTTAGATTTAATTATGGATATGTTCTAAGGTGGCCGCCGGGTATCGAAGAAATTATGGTGTCAATGTTCATGTGTCAAGAATGCTCCCTTTGCGCGACCTCAAACACTGCTTCCACAATAACTATGTATAAATAATATTTTGCTGTCATTAGTTAATAGAGATGTTTGATTAATATGATGTAAAGGGTATGTGCCTGTGTGCGTGTAGAGGAAATATTTGCCAGCTGGCAACTTGATCCATGGTGAACAAGAGATGGTGAACACGCATGGCCCTTACTTCATGACGGTGACAGGGCAGAATGTACATCACGCATTTGGCATCATCTGCACGTGATTGAACACGTGAATATAGCGCGTACATTCCTGCTACAGACAACCTCTATGATTGCAAAAGTCATCTCTAGCATATTGCTCACACCACTCATACTTCACAAACTTGCTACTACATTGACCGGCGTATTGACGTTAATGACGGACTTGAGATAGTGAGTTGTCCGATTGGCTCAACAATTAAGGCAGTAGTTAACATTTTGTAACGAACTATTGTTGTTGTCCCGTGTATGGTAGAGTAAAGCAACGTGCCTTATATAAAGATATCATAAGCTCCATAAAAGATATCTTAAATTTCATTTGTACAGGTAGTCTAGCTGTAACTGTTTATTTTACAATCACTGCGACTGAATATAATGGCCCAAGTTGTCTCTACTTCAATCATACAATGGTAGGTGGTTAAAACTAAGATAAGCTACCCAACTAGAAAGGGTAAATACTGGTTCAGGGGTAAGTCAAATTATTCTTATCTGATTTTGTACTATACAAATTGAGTAATTATGTTTGGTTTGACAGGTATTCTTCATTCATGTTGAAGCTCTGCTTTTATAAGCAAAGCTCCACTTATTAGCTGATTTACAATTTGACACTTACATATTTTTAAACACTATGTGGGTTGTCTCTGCTGAATATTTAGCTTAGACAAGGAGCCGCTACTCAGACAGACATATAGGCCTACAGGTACACGCTCTGAAGCATGTTTTCAGTAGTCACCCGCTGTAGACCCTCTAATTTATTTGGGCTAATGCAGCCCATGTGAAAATTCTACGGAAAAGGGTGTGCAATATGGACAATAGTACTTCCATATTTACATAGGTTAGACAGTGACAGGTTAACTTACGGAGTGTAAAGAGTTCGGACTGCGAAATAGGGTAACGACTACCAGGAAGTGGTCCTGGACGAAAAGACAAAAATATAATTCAATATATCTTTTATTGAATTCAAGGTATCTTTTATTGAATTCAAGATATCTTAAAATTAATTCAAGATATATTTAATAGAATTAGATGTATCTTTAATATAATTAAAGACATCTTTGAAGGAAGACGTTTTAAAATTAAAATTGAACATACCTTAAAATAAATTCAAGATAGCTAGCTTTTGAACTATTACATACATGTACGTATCCGTAATTCGAATTTAAGATATCTTAAATTCATGTTTGGGTGACTCTGTTCAAGGTAACTTGAATCATTTCAAGATATCTTCAAATATGTACTATTTAATAGTAAAACGACGTACCGGACTCAATATGAGCTTTAGTTTCATTTTGCAAGTGGTTTGGTAACAAAAATTAAATGAAGCAGACACGTTTAACCGTTTTGATGATTTAATACGTCAGTATATAACGTATATAACGTGAATAAAATTTGTGTGAAACTGATGTTGATTGAAGTTAAATCTTGACCATAGGTAAGCGACCAAACTGATGTACAAATATGTGAGTGGCACTTGTAAATTCAGAATTTCCTCCGTAGAATATATATATATATATATATATATATATATATATATATATATATATATATATATATATATATATATATATATATATATATATATATATATATATTTATGATGTAGATATATATCGATATACCCGGTAAACTGCCCATAAGACACTTGGACAAATGTATGTCTCCATCTTTTTAACGAAGAGTTTATCTTTGTTTACGGACTCGAATGTGGGATTTAAAATTCAAAACGGTAAGTAGTCCCGCGCACACAAACAGCACGCACCCATCTTTAGATTTCTTGCCCAAAATGGCCAAACATTTTGGCCATTTGACTAACACACACTTCCATGTTGTTTCTTGGTGGGAAATAGTGTTCATGTGTAGTTAAAAGTAATAGGGAATTTGCATAAATAGTTCTGCTGATGTCTGTTACCACGACAAATTGTATTTCCTCTTGGTATATAGCTTAAGTATTTTTTCTTTTGTGTTTAGGAGTTACAAAAATGTGCGTGACGTTGCTTTTTTTAAGTTAATTATGATAATGATACTAGTATTTTAAGTTGCTAATTCCCAGTTATTTCAGTGCCTTAGCACTAACTTTTGATTCAAAGATGCGGAAGTCGGATGGAAGCATGCATTTGTGTTGCCTGCTTTCCAGTTTAAGCACCCCCGAACTCGGAGCCTGGTATACCCGATAAGAACTCAGGATAAAAAGACGAGCGGGATACAGACCTTTGGTTGATGAATTGGTGACCAGCAAACAAGAGGACATATTCCTAAATATACCAGTGCTTCAGGAACAAAGTGACAAGTTTACAGAGACAACGCTGGCTGTCAGCCAACATATATGATGAGCACAAATTTGAGCGTGACCAGCATATTGCCTGATCAATCATAGCTGTTTAGGTTACATTGCACGGTTTCCTATTGACCAGTCCGCTGCACGGCACTTACTCCAGTAGATACAGAAGGGCATTTTTCTGATGTATATAAACAAGCACCCAGCCCCATGGAATGCAAAGGAAAAAACATAGGAACGAACGTTTGCTTATTGGAAAAAAATGATCCATAAATCTTACAGTAAATTTAATAGGCCATAAGAAACATGACCTTTCAGCTTTGTAGGAGTCCCATATTATCAACAATTAACTAAAATGCACATAACATAGAAAATGTACTTTTTTCTTCCTTAAAATGTGTGTCGTTAAGTGAATATGTCTGATACCTGAGTGTCGTTGCAATGAGTAATGACTTTTGTACATGTATACAATCATGTTCACAATATCATCTGTTAGGGAAAGCAAACAAGTTGAAATGCGTTATTTGTGCATTGTAACCTGCAATAAACACATCTGAGATTGGTGGCTCTGGGCCGGAATATCTGTCCTTCGTCATGGATGTTATGAGACGCTTGGTGACGCAGGAAATGATGTTGCATTCTCTGATACACGTTGCTATGCATGTGTTGCAAGTGTCTGGAAGTGAAGCCAGTGGTCGTCCATAGGCATGCCGCCTTGAATACTAAAGCAATGAATAGAATATAACGTAGAGTCCTCAACCAAATCTTCCGCCGTAAGCATGATCGGATAATCAATGAATCTGAAATGTTTATGTTCAGGCAAGATCCTCCGCATATCGTATGATATGCGGAGGATCTTGAGGAACATAAAAAAAAACACTTTTTTTGATTATCTGATCATGCTTAGGGCAAAAGATAAGATGTAATATTTATCATCAATAAATATAGCACCAAAGAGAGCCACTACTTGGCGTGAATGATGTCGACTATAAACATCATAATAAAATAAGCTTTAATTGTAAGAATTTTGAAACTTGAGAAGGAACTAGTTGCAAATGTATCACAACATTATGTAAGAGACTAGCATGCCATGCATACAATTGAAACTGGCACCCACGACAAGATTCATTTTGATGATCAGGCCAGTTTTTTTTTCACTTTCTTGGAACTAAAAACACAACTAAAGCTTGTGTACTTTCTTTAGCATCAGAATTATTCATAAGGGATGTATAAAAGCATAAAGTGTGAAATATAAATTTGGTACAGCCCTCATTGGGAATACGGTTCTATAACTATAATTAACATACCAAAGACATAAATAAATGTTATTTAACTTGAGAACGTTGAGAAAGGCGACTTAAAAGGAAAACCGACTTGATAGCCAAAGGCAGAGTCGAACCTGCGTTAAGATTTTTTAATTTGGCAACTATTTCTTTGGAGTCATAATCAAATTAACTATATCGTCTACGGCGCTTTCACAACACAGTTGCGCATATCACTTGCCAGCGGAAATAGGACGATGCCTATATGTTTCTTTAGTATGAAAATTACACAAAGATGGTCTTCATTTGGCGGTGTTCTTCACTGTTTACTTCTCTGCCAATGATTTTCATCATCGCTGGTAGTTCTTGATTGCTCGAAGGCATGACACGTGTGGAGTGTTGAATAAGCTAGGTCTACACACGAAGGATGTACATCATGTACTGCTAGAACTCTCAAATAATAAGATGCATATTAAGGGTAAACTGGGGTAGATGACACGGGAAAATGTCACGAAGAAACCTCACCAAAAAGCGTGATCTAGAACGAGGAAAAAAATGTTTTGCTGTAGTGCAGTGTACATGAAATTTTCGGGGGGAAAAAAACGATTTCTCTCCACGCAGAATTTTGAACGTTGCAAGGCCAACCGAGATGCCATTAAGCACAAGCTATGCGCCTATTTCCGCTATGAACTTCATATATGTGATATGTGATTTGTCAGTGTAACTTGTACTTTATTTTGATTGGAAATTACAGAGACGACTGAGCGTTATGAGATGACATAACATCAGAAGGGTGTAGCTGCTAAGTAAGGGCATGCTTGATTTTATTTTGCACACAACTTTTTAGAACAACGAAGAGTTTTGGCTTGAATTTTTGGAAAACGTATACCTGTGGAGTATCTATAGAGATCAAGGTGTCCAGGGAGCCGACTCCCTCCGGTGTGTAAGAGTCCGGTTGCGTCACTGGCAAGTGAGAGACCGGCACACAGGCACTGAACCACAGAAAGACTGATTATGACGTTGAAACAATGTGCACTCCCTTCTGTCTCCTCTCCTTCCCACTCCCCCCTCTCATCGCAAAACGCCCCAGAACCTGCATCTGATTAGTAAACAAAACAGGAACAGGAGTTTGAAAGCTCAGTCAGAGTGTACCATATCTCGGAGCACGGTTACCCGTCCTGATGGACCACCATAGATCAATGCAATATTGTGCACACTGACCGCCGTGGTATTACAATCGCTCCCTGGGAGTGACACCCATGCACCAGATCCCAGCAGATTTAAAAAAAATTGCGGATGGTCATTTTATCTGCGAAAAAAACAACAAATACAAAGAGAATTATATGTATGGATGACACACTGATTAAAACAGTAACAACTACTATTTCGAGGCATTGCATGCAGTGTATAGTACCGGTACCCATATGATCCATATATACTATGCACTATATGTCGTCACTAAGAAATCATTATAGATATCTTGAATCCATTTACATAAAAATGCATGTCATCAAATAAAAAAACACACCCAGGGAAACATCATACAAGTTTATACTTCTGTCAGCATCTTGTCAAATAAAAAGCGTGGTATTTCAAAGATTTTGTCTCCTCCCTTGATTGTCGATTCGGGACAGATAAAATATGTGCAATTTGTATTTAAAATTAAGTCCGGAAAAGTTCGTGCTTATTCAATAACTAACGCTATTCATAGACACATATTTTTGTCAGGTGCTGTATTTTCTCTCCGAATACTTTGAAACGACGAAAAATACATATATTGATAAAATATGTAGAACTAGATAGCGCTTGATAAAATCTGCACTTAGGAGTAAAGATTGCAAAACTAATAGGAGTTTCAAGTCAAACAATTCTCTGTGTTTATTCGGACTTCTCAATTTTTGACAAAATGCCAATGTTGTTGTTCATTCATATAATAAACTTGATTTGTTTTATGTATTGGATCCTCTCGTTGAAATATATTCTGCTTTAGAAAACGCTTATGTTGAAAATTAGGTGGATGGGCAAATTTTTGACACCACCGTCAAATTTTGTTGTTCTTGCCATTTTACGTAATGAGTGATTCCATTGGATTTTATGCTTGCAGACCTCCGCGGCCATTCCTGCGCACAGGCCGGATCAACATACCACATGTACCAATGGATAAGGTTGGTACCTCATATGAGGCTGAAAGTCCCAGAAGAAAATTCAACTATGAAACAGGAGTTTTTTCTATGGTGCGCTCTCCAAAGAAAAATTACTTTACGATTCACCCAGAATGGGTGTCAGAGAATCTGGCAATACATAAAATGAGTTTGCAAGAAAGAGACAATAATTTACAACTAGCTAGGGAAAAATGTATGACCTACCCACCGAGAAGATGTCGGAGCGCGCCGCCTCCCAGAAGTAGAAATATCATAACTTGGGAAAATACGTAGGGATAAAGTTCTTCCAATATGTATCAACCAAATTTAAACATTGCTTTCAGTTGATATCATCGTCCATCCAAAGCTTTGCTATTCATTCACAACCATGTGGCATTGCCACATATCACACCATTGCAAGCAGCGAGCCGAGGGAGGTGTCTGTTCCGGCCCTGTAAACCACTTGGTGGTTTTGTTGCATGAATTAGCAAAAACGTTTGATGCGATTTTACTGCAAAGTACATATATGGCGCTAAGGATTACAGCTTCGTGGAAGGGAGGACAGTGTTTTATTTAAG
Source organism: Hermodice carunculata (assembly GCA_964020975.1). NCBI lineage: Eukaryota > Metazoa > Annelida > Polychaeta > Eunicida > Amphinomidae > Hermodice > Hermodice carunculata. Next base: position 84,365,252 of record OZ026617.1, read on the forward strand.
CACCATCGTTATTTAAAATTGTGAAATGTGTCGTCACTTCTGAGATAATTTGGGTGATTTAGAATTACCCATAATTATGTGACCTTCGCCTACAGAAATGGCTTGCTTCATTTTCATCATGTGACACGGATGCAATAAATATACATTTACTTTACACAGTGTGAAAAGTACTGGAGCATGCTATACGTCAAATGTGTTGAGATGATATCACTCTGCGGGAATCTAAGAATAAAAGTAAAGCTAGGAATACCTTGTCGTGGTCAACAATATAACTTGTCTCAGTAATGGACCTTGTGGTGGTCTCTTCGCCAATTGAAGAGGGAGATAGCATGGTCTTTAAGCCTGTTTGAAAGATTGCAGCATTCTTTATATTAGTCTTGCAGCAAAACGTATCATTTCACTGGAGCCTTAAATCATTTACTTTTACCCAACTTATGGGTGTTTTTTGTGACCGATATGTGCGTATACATAACTGGAAGGACTTTTATAGGTATGTAAATGTAGAATTGAGAGGCAAAGACACAACCACCAGAGTTGTCACTGCCCTATGCATAATACCACAATCTCTGGAATTCCAATTTCAGCCCAAGTGAAAACATAATGTTTGCATCACAGATTTGGGACTGTATTGACAGTTATTTGTGGCAGCTGACCGCTAATTTGTCATGGCTGTAAACTATGAGCAACATGTAAAAACACTCTGCTGGTGATATGACGTATATTTGCTTCAATGTTGCATTGCACGCCTCTATCGTGTCCTAGGGAAATCAGTGTTGTGCGACAAGATGAAGAAGAAAACTGCGCGTGGCTTCCTTGGTATGTAGAGGGCGAAGACGGATATCTTAATTCTAACTCTCGTCTCTAGGCTGTGCATCCTGTTCATAACAATGTTTTGTCTCTGACTTGAACTTGGTACCCTTTGAATAACCACAACTGTGAAGAGTCATATCATAATCAATTCTAAGTCAGACGCAAAAAAATCACGTTTGTGCATGAACTCCATGCCTTGTGCACTCTATACTAAACAAAAGAAAAACGTATAGTACGGCGTCAAGAAGTCGGTATCAAAGTGGAAGGAAGAAATTTAAGGCAACAGGCAAACAAGATGAAACAGCATTGTATCTAATTTTGCAGCAATCTAAATACATATGTTTCATCTTTGAATCAACAACAAAGTTATATCGAAACCAAATCTGGTATGTTATTGGTAATATTGAAAACACTGGTGGCCAAAGACACAAGCTGCCAGCTTATCGCCTGTTCCACAGAAACTTTAGTAAGTCAGTATGTGCTGCAGGGATCATTGTCATATATCTCGACATTAAAATTAAATTATGGTCTCAATCTTTTGCTGTTTTTATTATGTTAGTGGAGTGCAAAATCATGGTTCAGGTAAAATGGTTCTACTGATGATTAACGTAAGTCCTCCCAAATTGTGACAGTTACTAGCTATAATTCCTAACCGACTGAAGTTATTTTTGATTCTGATAAAATGTCCCAGTCCAACACTTCATGACCCACGGCCTGCTAATCAGGCAAGAAACATAGTTGTTATTGAAGCAAAACTGTGAAATCTGAGAAAGAGGTATGTCTGGACTCTCTATATATTTGGTAATAAAATAAACAGATGTATCCAGATTACCTACCTACGTGACAAAACCTATGAAGAAAATAGATAAATGCGCACAGACGCTCACTGAAGAAGTTTATAAAACAAGAAACAGATACATAGAGATCATCTGTATCGAAGGTAATGAAATAAATGGATACATGGATTGTGCTTCTGACATTTAGAAAAATCTCTTGCGATTATATTTTTCATGCAGAATAAATGGCACATGATGATATCTGTTTTTCGATTCACGTTAATTTTGTCTTTGGGTCACAAGGATATTCGTTGAAATGTGGCATTAAGTCACCACCATGGACCATCTGTCAAGAAAATCACCATAACTATTAGAATACCAGATGATCATATTTATGTTTTGTCGATGAAGGGTAAAAAGTACTCTTATAAATAGGCATAACATATCAAACACGATAAAATATTCAAACAGCTGTACTCAGCTGCCGCAAAACGTTAATTTTCACAGCTAGGCAAAAGAGTGTTGTGAGACCTAATATGTGGAGAGAAAAACTCACAATGCAACCTGGCTTGTGCCCTTTTGGCCACACGAATATCCGGGGAAATCACATATACTCACACGTACTTTAAAGTAAAACATTTAATTCATTAGATATAGTCAGTTATAAGTGATAATAACATCTTTAACTTGTTTTGTTGTGGGAAAGCTCATGGTCTCCTTACCTAGTCCAGGTGTGCTCTCATTTCTTGAGTATCACAGATTCGCTTTATAGTATAGGATATTTTTATTCTTGATTATGGGATCATGTTTCAAGAAGGAAAATTTTAAATCAGTTTTCCCACAATTGGTCATTCTTGAAAGTGGAAAGTTTTTTGGGTTTTTTTATGTAATTTTTGAAGATAATATTAAATGTTACCTAAAGTTTACATGTATGTATGTATGTATGTATGTATGTATGTATGTATGTATGTATGTATGTATATATAAATATATATATATATATATATACATATATATATATATATATGTGTGTGTGTGTGTGTGTGTGTGTGTGTGTGTGTGTGAGTGTATGTGTGTTAGTGTTATACCAGATAGCAATACGCCTGTAAATAGGCTAGATAAAACACTACATCGCTTTGTTTGACTCCGCCGTTACAGAAGTGCTGATATGCTTTGGATTATAACTCTACAATTTTGTATCCATGGGATAATAATCACATTTCTCCATTTTAATGCAGTTTTATGGAAAGCAATCTCATGTAAGTGAATGTGTACAAACATCTGAAAAAAAATGTAAAAGGACGAACACATGTATCAGAGTTTATCTGCCATTGTGCTTTTCTGTTTATGCAATCTCCACAAGGCTACTTTGAGCATCTGCGTACGTCTTCTTGATGTTGGATGAATGAACCGTTTCAAAAGGGCTTGGGAAAAACGCTGCACTCCTGTTGAGGCAAGCAGTACCCCGCAGTATGACCTACCTCATTGGAAAGTAGTTTAGATCATAAAAGGCTCTCCAATGGTGCCAGGCACATATCTTACACCTTCTTAGCGGTGAAATTGTCTATATTACCTGAATTGGCTTAGCCAGTATCGTGAAAGTCATGGAAATTAGCACCGTTTATATTCTTTAATTCCTTCAAAACTATAACAGAAATGCTAAACAATTTGGAATTATGGATCAGACCATCATAGTCAACTCTGGACCCAGTTGTGAACAATAACCCGTTAATATAGATATTGGTTCCAATTGCAGTCATTGTGAACAAACCAGGGATCGAAATAAAGGGGTATACCGGTTGCCCGAGACAACTGAAAATTTGTTGGGGCAATTTAAGATGATTCCCTTGTTCAACTTTTCATTTTCAGCTTAATCAGAGTGGTGTATTATAATATGAAATGAACCAGAACAGGAAACGCAAATGATCTGGTGGTATTTGTATGCATTTCACATAAGAATCACAGAAGCACATGTAGAACGCATTTTATGAACTCAAATGTCTAATAGGAGAGGTCACAATCAACTATCATCTGTGTATTCAGCAGAATATACAACTGAATATACACAAAATTCTTGAAAGTCTCAAAAAAGGGCTTCACACATAGATTCAAGTCATTTCATATGCCTTTATAATTATGCAAATGTAAAGTTTCTCTTTGTGAATTGAAAATGGAAATTTTGAAGTTGGTCTAGTCATTGGGACTACATGCAATGATTTGATACCATAATTCACATTAGTTAGCCAGTAGCATATGTACTATTTTCCTTTTTTTTTTTTTTAATTTCTCTTGGTTGCAAACAATCTCTCATTATAACAACAATCGATATTTTTTCCAATGCAGTAAGATAAATCAATTGCACAGGAACACTGCTCGTCAGTTTATGAAATTACCGAGTGCTGTGTGACACAATACACATGTCAATTATTTGATGAATCATTTACATCAGAAAAATGGGTAACTTCAGGGGGTTTGGTGGCAACTTGAGATAATATCCTGGTTGCCCATAGGTAACTTGCAAAAAAAGGAAATTTTTACCCCCGCAAGCTATTAATTGTACAAAGTATAAATAAAAATGACATCAGAACCTCTAACTCTCCATCTGACAGTTGTGGCGCCATTGATAAATTCAGTGGAACTCGCATGATTAGTAAAAAGACGATGAGCCGGAGCCTATTGACGTTGTCCACCTATGCACGGCCATTTACTTTCCCTGGGTCCTTCCGGCCACTCTGCACATTTCTTGGCGGCCAGCTGTCAGAAGTGTGCATGCCGGTTCATATATGATTGTTAACAAATGCTTTCTTTGCGTCATCCAATAAAAATCCAATTCTCTGTGACGAGTTACGAAATGTCAGGTCCTATTGTCTTCTCACAGCAGCTCTCCTTTGAAATATAAACATTTTGTTACTAATTATCTCCCCCCCCTTTTTTTTCGCCTTAAAATATCACTTTGCGCATGCTTGTAGAAAAGGGTCAATGTTATTGCTTATCCAAATATCGTACTGAGGTGTCCAAATTAGGGATAGCCAGTTTGAGCGGATTCAGAAGCGGTGTTCTCGGCACGCCCCACTTTTTACCGCAGAAATGCGTTTTCCATGTCCAATATTATGTACATTTTAGGCTTGAACTGGGCCTTTCACCCTCTCAAACTCCCGCTGGACATGAGGCGTCCCCACTGTCCAAAATTTGTGATCCCGCCTCTGTGTCAGAAAGTTAACTCGACGGCGAGCTAAGTAAATATATCAGCGCATTTGAAATTAACAAACAACACAAGCATATTGCAATGAGTCCTCTAAAAGGACAAAACACCTGGATTTTACGTAATTGGTTCTGATTGACAACTCAACGATACATGATCAGGTGAGAAACATTTTCCAGCCGATAACATTCTAAATTCACGTTTCAAGCGCATATTATTCTGAAGCTTAGTTCAGTGCTGCCCCCCCGCACGTGAAGCGTTGCCCTTGCACAAGCCATACATTTGGTGGCAGGTGCAGAACAAACCTCATAAATTAATTGCAGGATGTAGACACAAACTACATGTGCTTGTACAGTTTGGTTTAAACATTTAATTGTCAAAATTTACAAGAAAAATCCACAACATGATCATACATAGCAATTGGGAAAAGGGCATGCCTTATATGAATCAATCCCTCTTGCGAGAAGGGAAGACAAATAGACAGGACAATACAGAAACACGCACCAACAAAATAAGAAAATATGAACACTGACCAGACAGATAGTGGGGCAATATCTGCAGTGCACATGATATACACCCTGAACTGGGTCGGAAATCAAAATATATAATAAAGATTGCTGTGTACTGAAAAAAAAAACAGAGTACAAAATTTGAGGAACCAAAACCTGAAAGATAATCACTAGTAGCTAGAAATCCACAAGTGTAAACAATGCCAGTTGGTTTAAAGCGTTCAGTTGCAGAAATGTAGTCGTCATGTATAGCTAAAAAAAATCCCTGTTTTTTTGGAGAGAGCAGTCAAATGAACCATATAATAAAGTTTGTAACGTAAAGGGTGCAAAACGGACAACCATGGTGTGCAAGTGCAATCGTGGTACAATATATTTCGTACAGGAAAAGAAATAATGCCATATATCTTCTTTGGGTGCACCACATGAAACGGCAGGGGAATCCTTAACACCAATTTTAAATAGATTAGTATTTAAGAGGCTGGCGCCAAGACGAAGTGTATGCTGAATAGCTATAAATCTATCTCCGCGATTGAATAATTCTGGAAATTTCGTAGGTTGTATAATTTGTTTAGCTATTTTCGATTTGAATTTTGAGTGGGATGCAGAGTTTCTAATACCGAGAGGCAACTGGTTCCAAAGTCTAAAAGTAGAAGGGAAAAATGACTTATCAAAAAGTTCAGTACGAGCTCTGAAATGAGGATATCAAATTGTTGTCGGGTACTGTAAGTATATGTGTCCGTTCTGGGAGACGTAATAATAGAACACAAAGTTTCAGGTACAAGCTTGTTCACTATTTTACACTCCAAATTTAATTGAGCTGCATTCCGACAGTCAGACAAAGTTGACCACCCAAGTTCTTCATAAACTTTTGCGTTGCTTGTTCCATGCATTGCACCAGTTACAATGTGAGCAGCTTGCAATTGAATATTCTCAAGTCTTTCAGCGTCTGATCCTGTACAACCACTCCACACTGGACCACCATACTCAAGAATCCGTCGAATAACGGATGTGTAAATAGTATTAAGGGTATGTCTATCAAGGAGAAATTTCAGCCACTTCATGATGTTAATCAGTTTACCAGCTTTAATTAAGATTTCACTAATGTGATCAGACCAACGTAAATCCAAGGGTATAGTAAGACCGAGATGTTTGTGATGAGCCACATTTTCCAAAACATGACCTTGAAAAATAATAGGAGGAAGATTAGGTGGATTGAATTTCCTTGGAAATAAGCATTGAATCAGTTTTTAAGGCATTAAAAGTCACAAGCCAATCCTTAGACCACTGATCAACATCAAGGAGGTCCGAGTTTATAATTTTTGCTGCAGTAATACGTTCATCGGCAGTTAGATAAAGAGATGTATCATCTGCGAACATTTTAATATTTGATCGAACAAGATCAGCAATATCATCAATGTAAATAAAGAACATAAGCGGTCCTAACACCTAACCCTAAGGGAGACCTGCATTTATTTTACCCCAGCTGGACGAATGACCCTGGATTACAACTCGTTGATAGCGATTGCTGAGGTAATTTTCAAACCAATCAAGCAGGTTGCCAGTGACACCAGCTTTTTGCAATTTGTATAATAGGCCAGAATGCCAGACATTGTCGAAGGCCTTGCTGACTTCAAGGAAAATGATACGAATTTCTTTTTGTTGATCAATAGCCATACATAATTCATGGTAGAAACTTGTACAGTTTAAACAGTAAAAACTGTAAGACAGGACGGGGTGTTCACGTTTTGCTTGCCTGTGCAGGAAGCGAGTAAGGGGGCCCTTAGTACGCTGGTACATGTAGTAATTTTGCCCTAGTACAAGGTACGGAAAATAAGAAAATGTAAAAATAGTGGATGGTAAGAAGTACGGAATCTTAAAAGGCCCCCAGTACGTTAGTGCGGCAAATAAAAATGCCTAGTACGCCAGTACGGAAAACCCCTTACCCACCCCTTTCTGTGCAGCGTTGTACTCGTCTGTCCGTGCTTATCTGAGCAACCTATGAAAGTTGAAATTTATTGATGACACTACAGCAAAGACAAACTGCAGTATTTTGCCAACTACCAAACAAAGATGTACACCACAAAAAAAACATGAGCAGTAAAACTGAAGATTTTTACACGATCAGGAGGAGGAGGAAGGAGGAGAAAAGAACTTTCTGCTTGTTATGTCTGTGTGAACATTGTTTTTTCTAATGGTCTTTTTTTGTTTATTTATTTCTGTCTTTTTTCTTGTCCATCTTTTCACTTTATTTTTGTAGGCTCAGACACCACGCGAGCCAGAAACTTTACATTTGGCATGGTTATAGCAACTATGGTGAAATTTTATATCGTTCAAAGGAGTCAACAGGTCGAAAACTGCGCAAATTAAGGCCAACTGACAATTTTGGTCCCTTTTGGTTTCCAAAGTATTCAGCATAGAGGCCCAAATATTGGTTCTATCGGTACATTCGTTGAAGCTACTATCAGTTATACTGGAGTTGAGCCGGTGATATGGTAAGATAGATCCTGATGAATTGAAAGTGTAGGCCCTGAAGTCAAGCGATCCAAGGAAAAAATGTAGGCCCTGAAGCCGAAGGCTTAAGGTCCTACATTTTCCTGGATGATTTGGCTGCTGTGTGTGTGATCACCTTGGGCTTGTCCTAGCGACGATCTTTCAAAGGATGGACCAATATTATGGATATACTATGGCACCTGCTGTATTTGGCCTGCCCTTCAGCCCAGATAAAGGTCTATCATTGCAGGTAAATTTACAAAGAACATGACTTTAATTTTCAGTCCAACAAATGTGTCCACAACAGGCAGTGTGGCTATTCACAGTGTAATCCCATGCACCAGGTGCACCAGTGTATTTGTCAGTGTGTTGCAGCTTATGATCACATTGCCAGAGTTAATATATTTCAGTCAATTACACCAATTGGAAGCATTTAGAAGTCCCGCATAAGATTAAGGTAGAAATAAAAGTTTGTAGATATCTTTAGGACCTTTGTTGTTGTTGTGCTGATGGACATAAGATCAAAAGTTGTAGAATTTGAAGGCTTGTTGCTTAACTCATAACAACACAGGGAATACATGCACTGCTAAAGGGGAATGGGTGGGTGAGGGGGGGGGGGGTATGTTGGTGCAAGAAACAGTTTTGTCCCACTCCAACATACAGAAAATAATTATTCCAAAAGAATGACCACTGCAAAATTACAGAAAATGTGAGGGTTTCCAGTAAGATGGCACAAAAAAAAAGTTTGCCAGTTGGAAAATATCCCTCTACGCCCCCCCCCTCACCCCCCCCAAGACCTCATGACACCCTTATGAGCTGTTTACTTTCCACAACCAGCTTTAAAAATGGCTAAAGATAGGGTGAAATTCCCAGTGTCATGAGGACCCTGGGCATTTGACAAATCATATCTTAAATTATTATCACTATTAAAACGTGCACACAATCAACAAAACAGAGGCAGATATACGCTAATCGTAAACATTTGAAAGTGTAACTGTTTTGTATTTATCATAAGATAGGTGATAGACATATAATTGTATGACCTTTGGCAATGTATAGTGACTAACACTATGGAATAACCAACAGTACACATTGAAAGGAAATTAAAAGGAACGTTATTGCTATCAACACCTGAAAATGAAATGTTTTCTTTCGGAGATCGAAAGATATGTATTATTCATGCAAGACTGAGAATGGGCTGTAACCCGCTGAATAAAGATTTGAACAGGATGAATCTAATTGAATCACCAATTTGTTCCTGTGGTACCTCGGCTGAGGACAGTTTTCATTATTGTATTTGTGTCTTTTTGCCCAGAACCACCTTCTAGTAGTCAATATCCTATTCCGCAGTTCGAACTCTTTACTCTCCATAAGCATTATAACTTTTTTATTTATTATTTTTTTCAATGCAACAAAGACGTTACGGCGAGACACAAACTCCAAACTAAAACAATTCCCCTTGTAGATTTCAATTTGCAAACCTTACTTTTCGGATTGTCAATAGAAAGTAATTCTGGAAATCGGGATATATTCCAATCAAATCACAAATATATCAGAGCCACTGGAAGATTCAATGTTTATCTTTCCTAGCATCCGGTTGCAGCTGTGCCATCATAATTAGGTACATAATTAGACACAAGGTAAAACTTTTACAGAGATAAGTCAACTATATGTGTACTTATTGTTACCTCCAACTATATATCCATGTATTTACGGGAGTAACGCTCACCCATTTTCTTATTCTCCCCCTTCATTTCCCGTCATATTAGTCCTGTGCTTTCTATTTTTGTTATGAGATGTTATCCACTTTTGTTGTGTTGTCAATTCATGTACAAGAGGCCTTCGTATAGGCATTATGCCTGTTGGCCAATTGTTTTGGCAAATAAAATATGTGTAAACCAACACCTGAAAACGTTTTGCACACAAACAGATTTGCTTACAAATTCTTATTTTCTAGCTTTTGCGATGATTTCCCTCTTACGGCCGAGTTGTCTAGTATTAGATTTATCGTTTCACATGCATAAATATCCTCTCTTTTTTTTCAACGGTTCGGGTCATTACAAACTGGTTATAACTATATACAAATGCACTTTATGCTTGATACATTTACATGTATTGTCGACGTGTAAAATACATTTGTTTTCAACGTGAGTTTTTTTACCTATTTGGCTGGAGAACATACATGCATTACATCAGATTCCCTGTCTTTATATCTCTGTGTGAACGGAGAAGTATTGTTTTTTCCTGCATTCTTCCTTTCTTTCTGTCTATCTTTCTGTTTCTATTCTTCCTTCCTTTCTTTCTTGTCTATCTTTCCACTTTATTTACTTACATTCAGACAACGTGCAAACCAGAAACTTCAAATTTGGCATAAGTATAGCCTCTGTGGTGAAGATTTGCATTTCGCTCCAAAATAATAGTCACTTGGTTGAAAACGATGCAAATTTTGGCCAATATACAAAACTAAGTGTTGAATAATAATGAATACCTTTAAAACTATTGCAGATAGAAGTGCCATTCCAACTTCAATTTATATGTGTTTGTGCTATGGGCGCATCAATGAAAAGTGAAAACTGTCGATTTAATTTATGCAAATCTCGGTCAATACAAAATTGCATTGTTTAAAAATGATGAATATTTTCAAAACTACTATAGATTAGAATGCCGTTCAACTTTAACTTTTGTGGATGTGCATCCAATGAATAGTGACTGAAAACTGTCAGATTTTAATTTACGCCAATTTCAGTCAAAATACAAATTAAGGAGTTGAATATTGATATATGTCTTCAAATTTACTGTAGATAGAGATGCGATTCCGACTTCAATTAATCATATTTGCATTCAATCTAACTTTTAACATTGCAAGTATACGAGAGAGCTTGGTATGTAATGAAACTAGAACACATAAGCCATGTGTGCTATCGGACCATAACACATGTGTCCCGCCCATATGGGTTTCCGGAACTTAACACCTGAACATGCTGAGCAAATCTATTTCTGCTCGTTTCTCTTAATTCTATGTATTAAATTTCTGAAGTTCGCTTAATTGAGCAGTAAAAGTTAAGGGGGAAATGTAAATATAAGCTATGAGGGTCGCTTTTGTGTGTGTTATGGCATAATGACGCGGGTGATTGAAACTGGCACCGGGCGAGGCGCACGCCCACGATGCCAGCTTCGATCACGCGCATCATTATGCCATAACACACACACGAAGTCCAGATGATTTGGCCATTCATGTCAGAAGTGGATACCAAGAGCCTGTAATTTACCTTAATTTTAAATCATTATTTCAAATCAGAGGATGTATTAAAAAATGGCGATGACCATGCAATATTTTGCATGTTTATTTTCATTTCATTAGATGGGCCTTTAACAAAAACTTGAATTGAAATAAGATTGACAAGTCTCTCTGGAATAGCATTAAAGATAGGCCCGATGCACGATTTAAAATTTCCAGAACCTGGACATGTAATTTGCCTGATTTTAAAAGTATTAGATATTTCAAATCAGAGGATGGCTATGGCAATGCAAAATTTTGAATGTTTATCTGTAGCAGTCTCCGAGAAAAGTTCTGGTCAAAATTTTGATGGAAAGAAAGAAAGAAAGAAGGAAAGAATGAAAGAAGGAAGGAAAGAAAGAAAGAAAGAAAGAAAGAAAGAAAGAAAGAAAGAAAGAAAGAAAGAAAGAAAGAAAGAAAGAAAGACAAATTTAGCATATAATAATTCGATCTGTATCCGCTAGGTGGTACTAGTCAGCCAAAGCTCCTTTCATGTTTATCTGATGACAATAGCATATTTAAATGTACACTATGGACAGCAATGCATATCATTTCATCAAATACTCTGCCACATTTTTATTATCATGTAACATGTTGAACACGCGCATACTTTATTGACATAAACAGTACAAACAGAGACACACTATCACACAAAACATACAAACACCTAAAGTCAGAGAAACTTCACAATAAAAATAGTCCGTGGCGCGCCACTCTAATATGTGCCCTGGTCCTGTGAAAACAGAAAGCCATAAAATGATATTCAGGCGGACCTGAGAATAATCATGATGCAAACACGCTCCGAGATCGTGAGATACTATATGAAACAGTGCGACGTAGCCTGGCCCGGATGTCTCAGCTGCAGTATATTACCAAAACATTGGCATTGCGTGTAAAACCACTCAGTTGCTGTAAGGATATAAAGATGAGTGGATACGATCTTCCTCTTCAAATTCCGGTGAGTCTGAACTCAAAATGTTATATATATGTACATATGCTACCAAATTCTTGAAATGAGGAAGCTGTCAATCTTTTGTCGACATGACAAAGCACGACTTGAGTCTTGACATGAATGAAAGTTGAAACGCGTCAAAACAACAACCACAACGTCGACCGACCACGGCGCTGATCAAGCTTGTTGCTGACCAGCAAATTCGTGCGTGACTCATTTGGTCGATTCAGCAGCCAACTTTCGTCTTCGAATTAATGAATTTGGATTTTTGGGTAGCTCAGATGGCCGTTAGTTAGAATCCACCACGGCCACGGGATGTCAATGATCTTTATTTCCTGGAAATACCACAGACCTAAACATGCTGAGCGATAAAAAGAGCATTTCGCTGCCAACAGGAATTCAGAATTTCGCGTCTGGTTCTGTCAAGTCCAGATTTGTAAAGATATAGTGTTTTTACACATTTAATACGCGGACCATCTGTTAATAACCAATGGCAACTTACATGCATTTGAGAATATACATGTATGAAATAGTCATTCTCATTCTTAGAGAATTTAGATAACGAATTTACGTCATCATGACATCAGAAGTGGCAATTGATGTCGAAGACCCCCAGTCTCAGATTTTATGTCAACAGACAAAACACCAGCATTGCCTCTAAGCAGATGAAACTCTGTATTACCACACTAGAGTCTAGTCTAGAGCTAACTCTGGTCCTGGACTTGTCCTGTTCCACTTTTTGACCACTGTAGTGTGTTGCCATGGTAACCAATTAATGTAAGACAGTCATCAGAAATTTAATCATCTATTCACTAACACTGCTAGTATTAAAACAGTGATATTGTAGCCAAAGGACAGACCAACACTGCAAGTGGAGTTGACAAAACAGAGATTGGTTCATTTAGCGCGAAATAGTCAGGATTGCTTGTAAAACTTGAAGGCTATGTTGACAGTGAAGAAGTATGCCTATCCCTAGGCCTATCATGTGGGATGGCCACAAGACAAGTCAACATTTAACATGCAGCACAGTTGCGTTTTGCCTCACAAAACCACATTTGGACTCTTAACAACAAGAGGTAGTATTACTAAATAGGACTAAATGTTTCTTACAGAAAAATTGAGCCCCTCATGTAGATCACTATTTAATTGTGAGTCAGGAGTGTAACTTAGATATTGAAGTTTTATTTTACCATGTACATGTATATTGTTTTAATGTGATCTGTATAAATTTACTCAAGGAGTGAGATGTGCATGAGACACTATTTTCTCAGTTAATCCTCTTGTAAAAAATAAAGTATAGTACTAAATAATTTGTTGTTCCATTTTATCAGATGTATATTGATTGCAGTGTATACATCTTTCAAATTCCATGACCAGCTGTGGTATCCATGCATTCAGTTCTTCGATAAAATTTGACAAAAATTGAAATATAAGTGTCTTTTCTCCCATTGATCCGTTTTGACAGTTCACTTCAGTCCTATGCTCCGTTGTATTGTGGATTGCTACCTATAGACCATTCTGCATAAACCATTTGAGGGTTTTGATAATGTGTCCAAAATTGAGCAGAGTGTTCAGAACGTCATCAAAGTCCACTTTAGTGCAAGCCATTTCACCAGTTGTCGCTGGCAGCTCTGCTACAGAGTCTCTGGTTGGTACCCTTGATGCTGATGGAGACGCCGGGAGGATAAACAAATCTGGTTCCCCTCAGTGGCCAGCTGTTGTCGGGAACTGCTGACATATGAAGTGGCATGCCATGATAATGAGGTATCGGCCAGTGTTTCTGTTCACCCCCAAATGGGGGTACATATACCCTTTCAAAACCTGAAATAGCCTCAGAGAAAATTCTAAAGGGCCACAAGTCGTGTTTATTTACATGTAAAATTTGTGAAATCCAGTCTTCTGCCCAGATTTTCCCTTCTTGTGACCCCCTGTAAGAATTCCTAATGCAAACACTGAGGTTACCTCCTACATCCCCCATTGAATATATGAAGTCATTTGAATGAACATGTCACTGAAGTAATTTTTCAATGGATTGAGCAGAAGAAGAAACGATAGACAGTCAAAATTTTGTTGAAGGTGTTAAATTGCCCATAAATACCTTCCCTGTGGTGGTCATTAGGTCTCGCATGATTTCCAAAGCTCGGTAAACTTATAGGATTGGCAGAAAAATAAACATTGTCGCGTAGGGATATTTGTCAAGATTTTTCATAAACCTCATAATTCAATTCATATTAAATTTTACCCCTTGGCCTTAGCCAACAGTGAAAATTGTTGCTATCATGTTCTGTATGTGTGTGCATGTCACTGTCCTTCCGTGACCCTTCAGAATACAATAACTTTTGACCAAATTGATCTACTATAACAAAACTTTGGCTCTAAAAGCGTCACATTGGACGCTTGGCTTAGTTCAACACATATAGATTCCCACATACTTTTTTTTCTTGAGCCATAAAAGGCAAAATTAATGTATCAGGTATTAAAATGCATTTAAAGATTTGTAACTCTTAGTGGCAGGTTGATCTTTTGTAGTGGTTACTCAACAAGGTAAACATTTGATACACATGTAACATGTGACATATATACTGTAATTTTGATCAAATTTGCCTTACACCTGAGTGTACCTACTACAGACTGGAATGTGACCAGTTGGCAAAATTTGTTGGTGATTTTGACTCCATGCTGGGATTGTGGAGCACCTGCTGATGAGCACCTAGGCATTGCAAATGCTGTACTTGAGCGGTATGTTCTATCATTTTGCATTCTGTCTTGAACATGGTTCATGGTGAAGTTTGTGCTCTAGTCCTTTGGTCTTGTATGTTGCAGGTGAGCAGCATAGCAGACTACCTGAGCTGTCCAGTGTGCATGTGTGACCTGACCGACACATGTACAACACCCTGTGGTCACCGCTATTGTGAGAAATGCATCAAGGAATGTGTAGGACGCCATCACAAGTGTCCATGTTGTAATAAACAGATACAAGTTGAGCAGCTGATTCGAGACCCACAGTTTGATGAGCTCATAAGTAAGTACCGTAAATTTGGAGGGTATTAATTGATCATTACCCTGTAAGACAGGCATGAATCAACCTGTATGTTTGTGTTTATGTTTCTGCCAAGCTACATCAAATTGCTATTTTTAAGTGCAGTGAATAAAAGGTACCTAATGGATGTCAACATAGCATTGTGCATGCATGCTTGTATTAAGCTTAAAGTACCCTCTGTCATGTTTATGATAGTTACAAAATTTCAAAAATTGTCTTTCTTGAAATAAGTATCTTGTTTGTCATATTTGTGGTAGTGGTGCACTTGATTGAGTCAATTTTGAAAAAAGAGATGAATGTAAGAAGGTACATCTAATCATTTCCATGTTGTAAGTTGGATGGCTCTTCGTTTATTCACATAGGCAGGCCTACAAACTTTTTACTTCGCGAAGATTAATGTACTTTCTTCCGTTCAAGGGATGGATTACCACATTCTATATTGTCAAATACAGACAGATGTTTTGGTATTGTACTGTGTATTTAAAGGGGTTTAACTGAGGATTACCCTGTAAGACAGGTATGAATCAAGCTGTATGCTGTATGTTTTGCACCAAGTTGCATGAATGTAAAGGTACAGTAAAACCTCTTGAACCGAACACCTTTGTATACCAAACGCCTCTCTATACTGAACACCATTTCTTGGTCCCAAATATATACTTTCAATGCTATCAAACCTCCCTATATCGAACACCTCACTATACTGAACACTTTTTTCCGGTCCCAAGGGTGTTCGGTATAGGGAGGTTTCACTGTATATTAATTTTGTATAATGGTTTTAGTATTGTTAGTGTTTTCAGGCTTTCACATCTGAAATTCACAGATGAGTTTCAGCAGCTTATAAGGTACATGAAGAAGAAGAAAGAAAAGAAAGAGAGAATCTTACATGGCTGAGAGTGAGTTACTGGTTTTCTCTCAGGAGGGATTTGCTGTTGGTGGGAAAATCAGAAGCGACCGAACATCCCTTGCGATTTCCCCCCACCCACAGTGATTGCCAGTGAGAGAAAAATGGTAAACTCACTCTGCAGCCATGCAAGATTTTATATATTGTAAGTTTAACTGACCATTCATTGCAAAAAATATGCCCTAGGCCTACATGTACTTTGAATGCCAACCTGGTGTATCACATTTATTTACGTTCGTCGTAGTTGTTCCATGTCACATGTGACATATAATCAAACATTCCTCATGCACATTTCATTCTGCCAAAGATGTTAATGCACTGTGTCATTGATACAGAATGCCACAATTTAGTTGCAAAAATTTTTAGGTCATGTGTTTCGTGATCATGAAATGGCTGGGTCTCGAACTAGCAACCTTTGGCACCAATCACCTTGTTGAAAATGGGAAACGCATATATCAACTTCGCCAAATCTCCATTCATGAAAAAAGAATCGTTCAATGGAGGCCGGTATGCATGCTATGATCAACATGGCCCAGTACATTGTATTGAATCCAATACAAGTACTCACTATATTTGGAGTTGTCCCAGATCTGGTACTGTACATATGCAGCATCAAGAGGTCTCTGAAGATATATATATTTTGTGACCAAGGAATGGCCGGGTCTCGAACCAGCAACCTTTAGCAGCAATCACCTAGTGAAAATGGGAAATGCACATACATGGATCAACTACACCAAATCCCCATTCTTTAAAAAAAAAAGAGGTGGGTACATGTATGAATGTCATGACTGACACAGCCCACCTTATTGTATTTAATCCAATACATGTACAAGCACTGTATTTGGAGTTGTTGTAGATCGAGGACTGTACATAATTATGTAAGTCCACCAGCATCAAAGGAACACCAAAATATATATATGTTGTGTGTTCATGTGATCTACATTGAGTCACTACTTTTGAATTTCATTCTTGAGAATGATAATTCTCTCCAAATCATAGAATAAAGGCCTTTTTAGCTCTCCTGACTATAGGTTGCAGAGCTTATGGGATCACTTACATGTATGTCTGGCCGGCCATCATTCCTTCCATCCGTAAACAATTTGCTTGTCAGCACAATATATAGCATAAACAATTTTAAAGTTGGCCTCTTGAAACTTTTTGGACATGTTCTATAAGTGAAAATCTTGGTTCCATTAGTTATTGGTGGCACCACCTACATAATTACAGGGGCCAAAAAGTGAAGAAATTGAAAACGCTTTGCTGTCTTTGATTTGTATTGGATCTTTATGAAATTTGGTGGAAACATTTGGGAGGCTAATATATGAAATTGGAATGGTACTGATGGTGCCATGTACAGGTAAAATGAAAATATGATCCGGTATCTTGAATATGTGTTCAGACCTATGAAATTCATTATCCTGAGAAATGATCTGGCCAACTTAATCAAATGTCACAGCATATGTGTAGCATGTCTAAAAGTATGATATTATATAATATGTGGGACCTTGATCTTCTTTCTCAAGGTCACTGAGGGAATACATTTAAGGAGATGATATTCTTGTGATGGTCATTCTATCTTTACATGTGAAGATATATGCATTTTACCATTACATAAATATTATACTGAAAATAGTTTATGATGTGTGGAGTCCAGGTGATTTTCAATGGAACTAACACTATAAGTGTAAAAACACATTAAATTCATTATTATGATTGAAAAAAAAATGGAGCTTTGTAACTTACACCAACTATGCGTTGGGTCAATGGTCAACTTTTGTGAAAATTTGGATGACCTTGACTTATTTTTTGAAGGTCAAAATGCAAATTGTATAATGTCATTGATAATTAAGAAGTACAATTGAAACTATAAGTGAGCTAGGGTTACTATATTGATACAAGATATGCATTGTACATGAGTATTGATATTTTATACTTGATGAATGGCCTTTAACCTACTTTTTAAAGGTCACTGGTGGAACAAAGTGTAAAAAATATATGGACATTGTTAGGGCTCTTTTTTCATGGAACTCTATGAAATGTGATGAGAGTATTGCAGAGACAAAAGTATTGAAATACAGTGATACTGGTTAAAGTATCAAGATACCTGAGAGTCAATGTAAAATATCAGGAAATGTGTTTTGAGGCAAGTATAATTCATTATCATCAGAAAGAATGAGACTATGATGATTTTTGATGTACATGCATTATAAATGTATACCATGTAATTTTTTTTATATTACATAATCTGGGTGACCTTGATCTTCTGTCCCAAGGTCACTGAGGACATAAAGTTAAGGACTCCCTCATTGTTGTCTTGGGTACATGCAACAATATCCATCACAGGAATTGCACAAATAAGCTATGATTATATATGGAGCAAATGCCATCTGGTGGATAAGTCAGAAACTAAAATCACATAAGCTTTATATATATACCCATAAATACCATCAGTAATATTGTATAGAATGGAAAATTAATGACTGTTTCAATTATCATACCAGCAGTGTGTTGAAGCATACATGTATGGAATTCATTATCCTGAGAAATAAGGCTAATTTTACCAAATTTATGACAAATTTGTATCATATATGTGGCAGTGAGAAACTGAGGACTCACAACTTCAGGCATTAGGCCCATGTTCCTCTTGTTTGTTTTTAGCTCTGCTGACCAAAGGTCACAGAGCTCATACGATCACTCTTGTCTGTCCGTCGGTCCATCTGTCTGTAAACTTTTCCTTGTGAGTGTGATACATGTACAGTCCAGTTTTCAATATAGCAGCGTGTAACTTTCAGGACTTATCAAGTGCATGAAAATCTAGGTCGAGTTTGATATTGCTGGTGCTGCCCACAGTAATATGTAATATGGGTCAAAATATGAAAATCTTGTGATCACTCTAGCATCCTTAATGTTTGATAGATGTTCTGATCATGAAATTAGTGGGAATGCAGAGGAGGTCAAAATCTCAGTTGCTTACGATACTTAGTGGCATCACCTATAACTTGATGGAAATTATGAGACAAAATATGGTAAAGGATGTAAAATTTTATATCTTAAAAAAATAATTGAATTAGACGTGCCCAATTTGTAGAAATCAGGATATGTATGAAATTAATCATGTCCAATGCTAATATGTGATACAATACCAGTTACCTTGACCTATTTTTGATAGGTCGCCAGTCCTGTAAAGTTGAAAGAGGTGATTTTATAATGGTAGGGTATAGCTTTGACATTGAGGAATGATGCCAAAGAGAATTTAGCCTATACATGTATGTCTGAAGAGCATTAGGCCCATGGGCCTCTGGTTTCTTTCTTTATTTTTTCAGAGGGCCCGAGGAGCAAAAGATATTTTGGAAAATACTCTTGTAATATGGTTCAGGAAAGGCACATATGTCCGCAAAGGCCACTCTTCCTTGCTGCAATTTTGGCATTTTTATCATATTTTATCCATCAAAATAGGCCACCACTGATAACATTGTAAGGCTACCTTGCTGCTGCCTTAGAGAGAAGGCCTTTTAAAGGGACAACTGCTTCATGTGGACATAAAGTGGCATTACACATGTATATCATTACATCTGTGCACACGTACATAACTCAGAATTTAACATTTTGTCAATGTGCATGTGTATATGCAAATGCTGACAGAAATGATGTTCAATACAGTAACTGTACTAGTGTTGTCTCTACTCTATTGTGAAGCCAAAATGGTATGAAAAGACTCCACTGTACTTTTCTTCAATTTTGAATAGCAGACTTCATTGGTAACATACCACTATATTTACCACTGTGTTGTAACTGCTTTGGCTATTTACACTTACATGTATAGTGTACCAAACTTTCAATCTCGAGGCCTGTATGACTGCATATGTATGTATGTATGTATGTATGTATGTATGTATGTATGTATGTATGTATGTATGTAATATATATTGTATATATTTACATGTATCATGAAAATGTGAATTTCCATTGGCCCTTTCCCCTTGAAACTTTCAATCTCATTGCCTGTATATATTTATGATGAAAATCGGAATTCCTATTGAAGCTGTTTATACGTACAATTATGATGTATGTAGAGAATTAAAAAGTTAATGTAGTTAAATTAATGGTCCAACCCCTTTTGATATGCTCATCAGCAGTATCTTGCAGAAAAGTTCCTGGGCCTCAGGATTCAATATTAGAAGCAAAGTCCCACCCAGTGTGCATATTTTTATGTGCACCATAATATTGGGAGCCACTTTTGCAGTTTCATAATAAGGTGTGCTACAGATCTGGCCCATCTGTCAATTAACACTTACAAGCCCAAGAATAATAGCAAGGACAGCATGCTTAACTAAGTATTAAAAACAGGTCAGGGAGAAATGTATTCAGATGCACATTCATGTGACCATTTCACGCATTTATTGTAAATTACCAAATTGAATGTAACATCTACAAAAAATACCTACCAGCTTCTTTCCTTTTTTGTTTTGGGATCAAAATTTCAGTGATGGCCTCAAAGACAAAGCAACTTTATTATGCTAATTTTTTTTTTTTTTTTTCTGGTCATTTTTTCCCAAGCATATCAGTGGACCTTACGTGTTCAAACATTTCATAACCAAAAAGATGACCTTATTTTACAGAACTGTCACAACATTATAAGTTTCAACAACTTTGGCATACATGTACATGTTGGATGCAGGTGAAAATGACTGTGATTTTTGTATTGTCATCAAAACTGTTTCACAAAACTACGTGTTCACAGGTTAAAAAGTGATAAATCCAAATATAAAGTGTTCCACTCACTGCAGGGACAACCAATAAAATCCTGAATTGTGTATTTTGTTTTTTGTTTTCCACAGATATTGTGAGACAGGAGAAGGAGAAATCAGAGAAGTCATACTTTGATAATTTAATTAACACAGGTAAGAACTAAAAAGATCTCAGTCATTGTAATCCACCCTGATTATACAGTATGCATAATATTTAGTTTGTGGTTTTATTCACTGTTTTTTTGCCCCAGTCAAGGTCTGATCATATGGAAACCACTGACTTTCATGCTCATGCCTGTGGGTTCTTAACTTCACAGCTCATGAGGATTTCAATGAGCAGTTCTCATTTCATTTGAGCAAAATTATGACAATAGATGAGGAATCAGCTATATGATTTTTTTGTGAGATGGGCGTGTCTTGATGTCAGTAACGACCCAACACGAGTATATTGTGGACTGTTTTTCAATACACATGTCCAGCAGTCCCTGTCCCATGCATGACAAATTGAATTTGGTAGAATGAAAATTATAAGAATAAATTGATGTCCAGTGCTTTTTAATGTTGAAGCTGATCAGCACTGGTGAAAAATAAAATTGTTGAAACTGGCTGTCATTGCACTATTGCTTCTGATCAAGGATATAACCTGTCGTTCCAAAATGCCATTGATGACATCAAACAAATACTAGTCATATATACAATGAAATCTGCATTCAAGCACAACACCTAGAGAGTATCATATTGTTGTCTTTGGAGACAGGTTAACTGCTCATGGCAGGTTAAACTAAAATGAAAAGTACAAAGTAAATGAAGTATGAATTCTGTGTTTGAAAGAGCGTTTTAAGATTTTCTTTCAAGGGAGGTGGTCTCTAAGGACAGGGATCACTGTAAACACATGAGTATAAATTTGTAGGTTTTTCAAAGTATGAGTTCAACTCAAGTTGGGTATACACATATTCTGTCATCTAATAGATGACAGAATATGTGTATACCCAACTTGGCCTTTAGAGTAGCTGGGACAAGACTTGACTTGCACAATTTAATCATGATGAAACATCAGGCAACA
Source organism: Hermodice carunculata (assembly GCA_964020975.1). Classification (NCBI taxonomy): domain Eukaryota; kingdom Metazoa; phylum Annelida; class Polychaeta; order Eunicida; family Amphinomidae; genus Hermodice; species Hermodice carunculata. Next base: position 84,387,020 of record OZ026617.1, read on the forward strand.
GTCCTTGACTCTGCCATGACTAACAAAATCACATTGTAGTTTAGCTTCTGAACATTTGCAATACCTCCTCCCAACCCACCAAGTTACACTATACAAATGTTCTGTCATCTACATCAGACTTTTAAAAGTTGCACATTTAAAGCTGTAAAACGTGTGGTGGTTTTCCACTGATGACCCTTTTGTAAATTCATTTGGCTGTTGAAACCTTAAATTTTCAAATGTTTAAATCAAATTGTTAATGTTGATTAATTAAGGTACATGTATAGACATAGACAGTGACTGGTTTGGTTTTGGAGCACAAACAGATTGGGTAGTGGTTTTTTGTTTTTTTTTTTACCTCAGATGACTTGGCAGCTGAGGTTATACTTGTAGTATGGTCCATTGTACATCATCTGTCTGTCCACTATTCCCATTTTTGGCTTCTTCTTTGAAACTGTCAATCAGATTCATTTCAAATTTGGTGGGTATGTACCCTATCTGGGTCTCTACCAATTTTGTTCAAATGGTCTATTCAAAAGGTGGCTCTATGATATTTTCTATTTTTTAGCTCAGCTGACTTGCTAGTCAGGCTGAGCTTTTAGGAGGCTGAGTAGTCTGTCATCCGACTGTCGTCCGTCCGTTCACAATTCACATTTTCAATTTCTGTTCCAAAAATGTCAGCCAGATTCAATTCAAACTTGGTGGTAATGTACCTTGGGTGGATCTGTACCAAGTTTGTTCAAATGGTCATATCCAGTGATTTTTGGATTTTTTAATGAATGTTTTTGTTCCTTTTTATGCATATCTTAAAAAATTGTCTTCTCCGTAACACTCACCCAATTACTTTGATATCACACAGGAACACTCCCAGGGACTCATAGTTCTTAATTTGTGAACCAGGTGGCGCTGCAACTTTTTTCTATTTTTCTGATGATTTTTTGTCTGTTTTAGTATTTTCGACTTCTTCTCCAGAACCATCACTGAGATTAAGCTGAAACTTGTTGGATATGTTCCTTGTGAAAGGATCAAACAAAGTGGCTAAGTTGTTCACCAGGTGAAACTGCTGTGTATTTCTGATTTTACTCTGGTACTTATTGGTAAATACACATTTCCTATTGATTACTACAGTGTCACCAACCTGCCGCACTTAAAATGCAGGTGGAAAGTAAAATTCAGGGAGATTGATAAATTAATATGAAATATAGAAGGAAAATATTAATAAAATTCAAGGAGATGGCTAAAATTGCCAAAAATCTAAAATTTTTCAAGAATTTTCAGCATAAAATTCCGGGAGTCTCCCGGGTAATCCAGGAGTGTTGGTAACACAGTTACTCAGTAAGTCAATGGGCATTTTAATGCTAATTCACATTTTCACAAGTTTTTCTTCAGGCAAATCTTAGAAATACTTCTATAAATGTCATATGCACTCAGCTAAAGATCGACACATTTCTATTCAGTTGCAGCTTTGATTTGTAAACAAACTTAGGTCAGCTGTGCGTGGGCTGTTCACACAGCTCTCTAGTTTTACTAATTTTCAAATGTGAGAGCTATTTTTTACTTCTCCAAAACTGGCACTGAGATTGTTCTGAAATGTAGAGGATATATGTAGCTTGTTGGAGGGGTAAACAAAAGTGTTCACTAAGTTGTGATACTATGGATACCTTAGTTTCAGCAAACTTTACAATTGGGTTCTTGTCAGTTAAAGTAAGCATTCCAATTGATTATTCTATAAGTCAATAGGAATTCACAAGTTCAACTTTTTCTCCAAAGCTGTCAATCAGATTCACTTCCAACTTGTTTCGATTTGTACCTTGGGTGGGTCTCTACCAAGTTCGTTCAAATGGTCATGCTTCAGTGGGTTATAGAGTTTTTGTTTAATTTTTTTGGCCAAATCTTAAAGAAACTTCCCCGAAACTGCTCAGTCGATTGCTTTGAAATTGCATAGGGACACTTCTGGGAACCCCCTGATCTTAGTTGTTCAACAGATGAAACAGCAATTTCTTTACAAATACTTTTGTGTTCATGCTATTTTCAACTTCTCCAAAACCATTACAGTACTGAGATTGTTCTGAAACATAGTGGATTTGTAGCTCTTGGGAGGGATAAACAAAGTTGTCCACTAAGGAGTGATACTGCGGATCCCTGATTTTCAATGAATTTTGTAATGTGGGTTCTTGTCAGTTAAATGCATGAATTCCTATTGATTTAGTTTATAATCAATGGGAGTTGCAATGGAAATTCACAAGTTCAACTTCTCCAAAACCATCAACCAGATTCACTTCAGACTTTGTGGGAATTTACCTTGCGTAGGTCTCTACCAAAATTGTTCAAATGGTCATGGGTCAGTGATTTTAGATTTTTTTGTTTTTCCTTTTTTTTTTTGTTTCATCATAATATGAATCTCAGAAACCGCTCAGCCAATTGCTTTAAAATTGTATGGAGACATTTCTGGGAACCCTCAGACCGTAATTAATTCAACAGGTGGTGCTGCACTTTTTCTATTTTTCAATAATATTTGTGTGTTTTCTCCATTTTTTTATTTCTTCTCCAAAACCTTCATTCAGATTGTACTGAAACTTGGTGAAAATGTAGCGTTTGAGAGGATTAATCAAATCTGGTCACTAGCTGTTGATACTATGGATCCCTGATTTTTAATGGATTTTTCAAATTGGGTACCTGGCAATTAATGCATGCATTCTTATTGATTACCTTATAAGCCATCGTGGATTGCAATGGAAACTCACACTCATCCCCAAACTAGATTGGGACTTATAATGGGTTGAATGAAGAGGATGGGTTGTTCACACAGCCATCTTGTTTTTTTTTTCTTTTTTCATTTTTTTTTTTGTTTTTTTTGTTTTTTTTGTTTCAGAACTACATGGAAGTTGTGACATTGTTTTATAAATAACATTAAAATGTGTTTAGTGCAATACACAGATGTTTCCTATTTCCGTTTTTAATTATAACGATAACCAGTGCAAATATACTTTAGCAGCTTCCTGTTTGCAACACCCAACACCTAGTTACAATATTGATATTATCTTTATTGTATACTCTTGTCTTTACTTACATATGATAATGCTAATTAATGTGATAATGAGAGACATTTTCCCAGTTGTAGATGCATAGTTACTGTGACATGTCTAATACACTGAAAATGCATCATGCCATTGGAATCTATTTGTTATATGCCTCATCAGTTGCTCTGTTTAACAGTAACAAGGGTCGCATGGAGAATTAAACATATGTATATAATGTACACAAGACTCATTATGAGTTTTAAAGGCAATAGAAAGATCAGGAAAACATTTACATGAATATAGAAACATGGGGAAAAACAAACAAAAATAAAAAAACCCAAAACATAAAACAAAAACAAAAACAAAAACAAAAATAAAAAAACCCAAAACATAAAACAAAAACAAAAACAAAAAACAAAAAAAAAAACAAACAAAAAATGCCCCCCCCCCAAAAAAAAGGACAAAAACAAAAAAAAAAAAAAACAAAACAAAACAAAAAAAAAAAAAAAAAAGGCAAACAAACCATCAGGCAATCTATTTTTTACCAGAATTAAACTTAATTGTATCATGGTTTGTTTTAAAATATTTGAATTTGCATAGAAATCTATCTGTTGATATGATTTGTAGAAGGTAATTTAAAAGCATTATATTGCTACTCGAGTCAGTTTGGAGTAGCACTATGCTCTGCTTTAAACAGCAAATTGTCAGTTAATACTAGTCAAAACATTCAGTGTGCATGTATATTGTGGTTGGACTGATTACTTCTTACATTTACACTTGACAGCATCTGAAGCAATCCATGGTTGTGGTGATACAGAGCTTGTAGAGAGTGAGAGCAGGAGAAACTTCTCTCCAGTGGAAACTGTACTCAAGAGTAAGTAGGAACTGAAACTAACACTGTAATACCTAAGGTCCAAAATAGAAAAAGAAAAAAGAAACTTACCTGTGCCTTCAGACATCACTAGCATGGGAGGCCACCTGTCTTGTGAAGGATACCAGGTCTGGCATTATTAATGTTATCTTTTGAGCAGTTTTGAAATCCAATGGAGAAACGTAAGTCTGAAGCGACCACTTTCAGAATAGCATGAGGGGTGGTTCGTGGAGCTTCAGTGAAGCCTTAACTATCAAGTCAAAATGCATACTGCCAGATATGATACAGTGGTCCCTGTCTTGAGAGACCACCCCTAGGGCAGGTCAAAATGTGGTCTCTCAAAGCAGGTGGTATTTCATTAGAGGTATAATAACATGGAAAAGATAGCACAGTGTTCTGAGAGAGCGGTCTTAAAAAGATATGCTGTCTCTCATTGGAGGGGTCTCTCAAGACAGGTACCACTGTACTTATAGGTAGATATTTGGGGAAAGCAGACCATTATGATACATGTACTTGTTGCCTTTACTAAATTATATGTGTAACTGTAACATGGTTTAACACTTTTCCCCGTAAACTGACCAAAACCAGCTGTCGGTCAAAGGCTGTGTGCGTCAACGTTTTTGACTAATTTCAACAGTAACTTAAAGCAATTTAGTGAGAATCGTTGATGAAACCTGTCAAAATGACCTGCCCCAGGTCAACAGCTTTCCTTGCCATGAGTGGGGTACTTAGTGGTCAGTCCATGCCAAGGAGAGCTGTTGACTGGTCATAATGCACTGGGGAAATTGCAAAGGTTTAATGCACTCAAAATTTATGTTACAGAACATTTAAAAGCAAGTCTTTCATCCCATGAAAAATTCTACCAGGTGAGTATAAAACTACGATAACAGTCAAATTGGATCTTCACCATTAAAATGCTGTACTACCAGTACCACCTTGGGCAGACTTACTGTTCATAAATCTGTATATCAAGGTCACAATACAAGATTTTGGGGATTTTAGCCCATATATGCTGGTCAATAATTACTAATTTACATGTCAGTTCAAAATATTTAATATTCCTAGTTAAGTCATAATCCTACATCCACCAGGTCTTCACATTTAAATATTTGCACTTGATTTAGAATTATTCTATGCAAAGTGTTAGTCTGCAATGTTCATTCATAATGGCATGAATACACAATCCATCATTGTGTATTTGTTGACACATGTTGCCACTCATTCATGTGCCAGTCCAACTAATAACCAATGCCTGTATGAATGAAGCTCTTCCCATTAGTATTCCTGGAAATAAACATGTTGTATTTGTGTCTTTTTGTCCAAAACCACTTCCTAGTAGTCATTACCCTATTCCGTAGTCCGAACTCTTTACTCTCCATAAGCTAACCTGTCCCTGTCTAACTTATATACATAGAAGTACTATTGTCCATATTGCACACGTTTCTGTGTAAAATTTTGACATAGGCTGTATTAGCCCAAATGAATTAAAGGGTCCTCAGCGGGTAACTACTCAACATGTTTCGGTGACACGTGGAGTGGCCAGTTTCTTGTAATTCTGTGCATTGAATGGGCTGATTTTGATGTTTAAAGTGAATAATTTTACTCAAAAACAGGTAAATATAAATGAATATCATTTGTGTTTGTGTTAAGGTGTTATGGCAGGGGCTATTGAGGCAGACTTTGGGCATGGCACACTTGTATACTGAATGTGCATCAGGGCTTCAATGTCTGGTTGAATGCCTGCTGGCATGAGTCCATAACGCCAACACAAATGATATTCTTTTCTTAAATATAACAGGGGAGCTGTAAATCACTGTCCAAAAATTATGAAGATGAGCTTTGAGGAGAGCTGTTCCATTCAATAGATTTGTGTTTGGGTTGTTCTGGAGAGTGACAAACAGCTACCCTGAAGTGAGCGTAAGTGAGTGATGGCACTCCAGAGTGATCACTCCCTTCATAAACAAGGCCTGATGTACATGTATATACAGTGAAAAGTCGTTATAATGACACCATCTGTTCCCTACGAAATGCGTCGGATAACTGAATATGTCAGATAAATGAATCAAACAAAAAAGAAATTAAACTTTTTCCCATGAAAATTTGTGTCATTATATTGAATGTGTCAGATATCTCAGTGTCCTTATAATGAGCATAAAAGACTCGGCAAGTGCCAAGGAGGCGAATGTGCCGGTTTACAAATAAGTTTGCTCTATAACTATGGAGAGGCCTAAATATATTGAATATACACTAGTTTAATCAGGTACGATGAGGTTTCACTGTAAATGTACAATATCAGCATTACTCAGAGAGGTGTCCATGTGTCTCTTCAGATGCCCGATCTTAAATTTCAACACCCGAAAATCATGATTTTTACATTGGGATGAATAGGAAGTGGACACCCTGACATGATGAAATCTGAACAATTTTAGCATTGAGGACACAGATTTCAGTTCCCGGCTAACAGTAATATTTATGTATCAATTTCAGCGTGTGATAGGTACATCACTGTATATGTACATGTACAAGTAAAATTCTTGCCTGAATAATAGCTATCAGAAGTCACTATCAGTACATGTACTTGACATGTTACTTGTATAAATATTAACAATCATGACAGTTGTGACATAATCATTAGTATTCATCTATCCTTTAACAATGGGAAACTTTGCATTGCAGGACTTGAAGATACAGAGTCAGAGAAAAATAGAGCAGGTGGAATCAGAATGTCAAAACATGATTGAAAGTCTACACCGACAAAGCCTAAAGGAAGAAGGTAATTACACTGTCGTAGTAGGGGCTTGTAAGTCCATGAGGAATGCAGAATGGTTTCCCTTAGTGGAAACAGATCAATCGCATGGCTGCATGCTTAGTTGGTCAAAAAAAAAAAGATAAAGCATACAAAAAGAATTGGCACATTTATCACCCCGTCAGCCCTTCAGCCGATGGAGTGTTGTTATGGTCATGACTGGGTATGTACATGTATTCTTCTGTCTATCCTTTCATCCATTCCTCTGTCTGTCCATTACCCTGGCTTGCAGATGCAATAACTTTCAAACAAATTGTACTGTTGTCATTAAACTTGTACTGTAGAGGCAATTCATTGGGCGCTTTGCTGAGTTTGACATTCATCGACCTTTACATTTTTTAAAGGTTATCAGAGGTCATCGTATTTTTACCCTGGTCAAGGGGGTCGTCAGAGGTCATTCTGAATGTTACATTATTTTCATGAAGGAGCTCTTGAGAAATGTCCAGTTAGTTCTCAGATGTTTAGTTAACACGATACTGTAAACATATATGTATTCAGCATTGCAGGTATGCAATTTGGGAATTTTCTATCACATATTAAAAGAACTTTGGTAGTTTTGATATTTCATTTGGTTATTTCACCTTTCTTACTCTCTCATAAAGTATGTAAAATCAAATACCATACAAATTAGATAGGATCTACAGTACATAATACATAAAATTTACTTGCATTTTGTTTTTTTTTTCCTTGCATATATGGTTATTTATTTTTTGTGTGAGCCATTTTATGAACAGGGATTTGGTGCAGTTGGTATGTGCGTTTCCCACTTTCAGCTTGATGATTGGTGCTGAAGGTTGCTGGCTTGAGACCCAGCAGTTCCCCTGTCACAAAACATATATCAAGAATGTCTGTCATTGTGGAAGTATTCCACTTGCAGTCATACACCTCTTGCACTGTTGTGTTGTAATCAATTAAATCTACTTTAAAAAGTGAATCAACTTGTACATTTACTATCCAGCTTGTCTAAACTGTCAGCACATATACCATTTTAGGCCACACACTACAGATATAAATCCTTCTGTTTTTCATATTAGCGTGTTTTTTTTCAGTCTAAAAAAATCAGCATTTTGGTATTTTGAAATTTCATGAATGATATTTAACAGATACAAGTGTCAGAAAAGCACAGATGGATTTTTGTCGTATAATTCCCAGTTCATTAATTGGTGATAATTGAAATACGAAAAACTACACCTGGATGTCAGTTTTGTACTGGTGTATGGACTGTGCTGTGGCCGGGGTCATATCATTGTCCTTCCTCACCATAAAGTTTCTTACTTGGCCTAGAAGACAGTGCACCTACATGTATATGGCCACCAATGAAGCAACTCTGTGATGCAGCAAACCTGACTTGGCTAACCTTGTTTAAACAGAAGCTACAGCATGCTGAAAATACAGCATTTTCACAATACCAGACTGTCACCATTGGAATGTGCAACCAGTCAATCAGAACTGTGGTCTGTAACCTAAATTTACTCAATAGTTTGAATTTTGGTGAACAGGTGGCAGCACTTCCTGGAATGTCTTTGTGGTCAAAGACTAAATGGTTAAAAACTCCTCACTTTGGAGAAAAAAAAAGTGTCAGTTTCTGCAGATGGCAGTATTTAAAACAGATCTTAATTTGTGAACCTGTCTTAGCTTTGCAATATATAAAATTCCGGCTTCACACTTGTTGAATGTTATTGCTATAAGTGGCAGAAGCTGCCAGGCCCTAACATGTTTCTGCCAAAAACAAGGCGCTAAACATGGGTCATGTTTACTGGCAAATGAGTCTCACAACAATAGGAAAAATCTCATTGACACAAAATGATGGATAAATAATAAAACAAAAATACTGTACCCTATACATGCCCATATAAGAGAACCATCCATTTTCCACCATTTTACATGTGCACTTACATGTACATGTAAAATGCCTACTAAGCATGGGGACCCAGAGGCTATTAATATCGGGTCAGCCTGTGCCAATTTGTTGGACCAAAGTAGTAGGATTTTTTTTTTAAGTTTTTGTGTCAAGTTTTTGCAAGTGTTTTTATATGTCTTTCAGAGTTACAGAGCCAAACTCAGGAATTAAACGACACATGTGCGTCTCAGAAACTGGCTCTGCAAAAGGAGTTGGACACATGTGCTAACTTGGTGGCCCAGGCATTTGACAGGTAAGTGCAGTGACTGTTATAAGGACAACTTATAAGAGTCTAATTACAAGTCACACAAGCAGTTTGTCTTGTCATGTCACTCATCCTTGGTCATGATTGACAGGAAATGATTTTTTTGTTGTCAGCTTAATTCAGGAAGTCCACTCATGTAAAAAAAAAAATTAATATCTTGCCTGTTGAAAGTAGTAACATGCTTTTCAATTGCCCATTTTCATTCTGTTCTAATTTTCTGCAAAAGTACCAATGTTAACAGTCACATACCTGTCCATTATTAGATAATTTTGGAGTTACAGTGCTGAAAACAGTTTCATTGTTTAAAATGCTATTTATCTGACAGGTTCATGAGTAACCCCTGGTGGCAGCTGTTGGAACTGCATGCTGTTGCTTCTGATGAAATTGTCCTTTTTTCCCCTTAGTTGACCAAAAATAGCTGGTTGTCAGGAGTTGTGTGCTTCAGTGTTTGTTTTGAACAAATTTGATTTTTTTTTCAGATACCTGAGTGAACACATTCCAAATGTTGCCATTCTTCCTGTTCATGTCACACTCAACATTCTCTCCAAGAACATAACTATACCAGATGTCACAATTAAACCCCAGGACAGGTTAGTATGCTCACTATATCAATTAGGACTATACACCAGGTCTGCATTCGAGTCTGATGTACATATTGTTTTCATCTGGTGTACACACTGTACATGTAGTGCCTCTCAAGCTAAAGTTATATATACAGTAAAACCTCTCTAACTGAACACCTCTCTGTACTGAACACCATTTCTTGGTCCCAAATATACACTTCCAATGAAAGCAAACCTCCCTATACCAAACACCTCACTATACCGAACACTTTTTTCTGGTCCCAAGGGTGTTTGGTATAGGGAGGTTTTACTGTATATATATATATATATATATATATAGGTGTATAACTGTGTGTGTGTGTATAGATATAAATATATATATATACACAAAGATATATTTATATATATATATATATACATATATATAATGTATATTATTATATATATGTATATACATGTATATATACAGAATCAATTTTGATATGATTTATTTTCATTCTATCAGTGATGCTTCAAAATTGACAATAATATAGATGAAGATGTTTTTACACATTTCTTGCACAGCAGTTGTGTCACTATGTATTACAGTACATTTCAATCGGTACAAGACCTTGAATTAAAAAAAAAAGGTTCACATGAAAAATAGTCATTTTGATCTTAATACAGAGTCAAATGTACATTATATTATTTGACCAACGGGTCAAAATTAATTTAAATCCATCTGTAAAAATAAAAGATATGAGTTAAAGTCACTGGAGCATGAAATTTAGGTCAATGTGACCTAGTTGTGCATTTTACAAACTGACAGCATGTTTTATAATAAATGATGAGTACTTGCATGTTTGCATGGTGTGTGGGTGTTGGTCAGTGTGAGTGCATGCACTAGACACAAGTTGGATGTGAGTTTGAAAGTGTGTTTTGTAGGGACTTGCCTGGTTCGGTGGGCTGAGATGCAAAAATATCTTTGCCTTTGCTCATGTGGCTGATTGTCACCATTTATACATCTGATGTATACCACTGGATGAACTATTCTTATCTGGTACAAAAGACCTTTTCTTTGAAAGAGGTAATTCTGGTCATCTTGTCCCTGCTGTCTTGTGGGTGTTGGTGAAGTTGTGACAGTCGGAGGTCAAATGGTGACCTGTCTTCTCATTAGTTTTTCACAATGGAGAAAATTCTCTGTGGTTTGCGAACCACCTGTACATGTACATGTGTGAAGGTGGTGCATCTGTGTGAGGAACTTCTCAGACTGAAGCCTACGCGTCTCATACTTTGCCCTCTGCAACCCACTGGTCAGTACTTTTGCCATTAACCCTCTTTCAGTTTCTAAACTTTGTGGAAAATATGATGAATGATTACAATCACCAGAGAAAATGTATACAGTCAGTGCAAATTACCGTGGGATCTTCGTAAACAAAGTTGACAAAAACAAACAAAAAACAAAAAGAAAACTGTTGATGCATAGGAGACACAGGCCAAGTTTCTTGAAGATCCATTGGAGGGTGGCGGAGTTAATATACTTCAGAAAAACATTGAGTTTAACATTTTGTCAACAAGATGTTGCTGCTACTGCTAGAGACCCCACAATCTCTAGGTTCTCTTTGCCCCTCCTCCTCCCCCCCCCCCCAAAAAAAAATGGTCAGACAAGACTGTGTTTGCAATTCTGTTTGCCAGTGGCTAAGAAATCAAGAAATGGAGTAACTGAATGATAAGGTTTGGTCCATGTGTATCTTGGCATGCAGAGACATGTAGGAACTGTTGAAGTAATGCCTGCCTGTCCTGTAAATGCTTAGATAAAAGTTAATTATCAATGTGTTCTGTTGCATGTGTTGCAGCACAGAGGACATTAGAAAACTAATAGAAGAACACATGGAAGGCCGAGGGGACAAGATTATCAAGTATAGTGAGGATGCACAGTTTATATGCTTTGGGTAATTATTCTGCGTTTTTATGTTGCATGAAACTTGACAATTTCACTTGGAAGCTGGGATTAACTATGGGTATTGAGTGTTCACAGCTTAGGTGAAATGAATGCATGTACACTACAATAGAGCAAAATCTGACACCAGTACAGTGAAACCTGTTTTGAGAGACCACCCCTGGGGCAGGCCAGAAAGTGGTCACATAAGGCAGGTAGTCTCTCAATAGAGGTGCAATACCATGGGAAAGATGGCAAAAGGGACATGGTAAACATGGTCTCAAAAGGCAGGTGGTCTTTCCTTACAATGGTCTCTTAAACTCAGGTTTCACTGTACAAAGTTTATTCATATGGTGTACAACAGTAACTGCTATTGACGGCCACACCCACTGCTAGCGAAAGGAGTCTAGTATTGCAGGTGGTCTTAAAATACAGGTAAATTTATTACGCGTCTACACTATATATAGTGCCGTGAAAGGTATGCAATATCTGACAAGATCAGAGCTTTAGAACAAACCCCACTCTGTATTCAAATTTATGTAGAATTTGTGATGAATATTCAGGATGCTTAAAGATTGTACAAGTTTTTAGTATATCTTTGTTCTGTTCCCTGGTGTTTACTTGTGCAAATAAATCTATAAATCTTATAAAGAGTCATTTTCCTAAATGTCGTTCACCTGCTTGCTGGATGCATCATGTCAGGATCATGCCTGGCCATTAGTAAAAATTGTTACCCGGTGTTTGTAAAATGGCAACATGGATTTTGCCCTTACAATTTTGTGCAAAAGTACTGCCTTCATAAGGCCAGACAAAGTGGGCAGACTGAGACTCTGATGATGCACCAGGGCATGAGGAAGACATATCTGTGAATGTGGGTGTTCACAGTTCTTCCAGGTTTACAAAAAGGTTGTTTATAACAGATGATATGTTAGTTCACTAGTGCCAGCTGCTTTATTATGCTGGATCTTTTGCAGCCCATTTTCAAAGACCAGTGCCTTGGAGATGCAGCACACAGCCATGGAAGTGGTGCAGAGTCGAGCCTCTGTACCTGATGTGTATCTTCTGCCGCCAGGTGTCAGGCCAGTCTTACAATTTCAGTTGGTATGTACCAATCCATTATATTTATGTGAATGTTAGATGATAGCATAGTCATCACCCTGCAAGTCATTGGTCATTGGTTTTTACCAATAAAGATACCATCAGACCAATAGAAACCTTGTGCCCTAGTTTACAACTTAGAGTGTAGGGAATTTTGAAATAGCACCCCAATAACTAAAAAGAAAAAAATGTGTTAACTCATATAGAATATTCACTTTGGTTTAATGCAAAGTTTACATGTCAAATGCATGTTCATGTGTCTTGTGCACTGCTGTGTTGGTTTAAAAACTCTCATATAACTGATTTTATTCATTTATTTTTTATTTTAACGCCAAAACAGGCAAAATGATAAGAGGAACTTGCAGTTTAGTGTTTTATGGGTAACAGTGAAAAAAAATAACATGAAACAAAAAGAGTGCTGGCATAAACTTTTGACAAAAGAACTTGATGCTGATTTTAATGTCATAAACCATTACTTGTTCTTGTCTTATCTTACAAATGTCACACCGCCCGATAACATTATGTATGCAGGTGTACACAGAATCATGCAATTTGTATCTTTTGACAGATACCAGGTAGCCATATAGCTTTGTATGGGCAGATACAGTGCGCCAGTGACATGCCGAAAAGCTGTTTTGCTTCCACATTCCAGCAGGGGGCAGGGCAGGCCGTGGACTACTTCTCCTGCAAAAACTGCAATTTTAACTGTGAGATCATGCTGTTTTTCATATTAACATGTACAAGTAGGCATGCATGCATATGTACGTACTTACATACATACATACATACATACATACATACATAAGTACATACATACATACATCCACTCATACATACTTACAGATACATACATACATACAGTGGTCCCCCTCTAACAAGGCTACCCCAAATGCAACAAAAATGGCCACATTAGAGGGGTGGCCTCTCTTGAGATGGACATCACAATGGAAATACAACTTTTGTGGCATGGAGAAGTGGCCTTTGTAGAGAAGGTGGCCTCTCTTAAGGGGGGTGGGCTTATTAGAGGGGGACTACTGTACATACATGGCTCTACAATTTGCATTTCCTGTTATCCGGAACAAGTAAAATTTGATGCAGGACAAGTAGAATTTTGAAAAAATAGAATGGAAAAGATAGGCATACTTATTGCTGGACAAGTGAACTTCAAACAGAATTGTAGAGCCCTGATACATACATACACACGCATGCATGCATGCATGCATGCACACACATGGTTACATAATCAAATGAAAATAAATTCGAAAACTGGAGAATTTTCTTTTTTTTAAAGGTGTTCATGGTACTCTATTTTTCAAACAAAGTGACGTAAGTTTTCCAAAGTTTTGAAGCTGTTGTGGCTGATACAAGGAAGACTGCAGAGGTTTTGGAAGAGACAATTTGTATGATGAAACACTAAATTCATTCACTTGGGTACAAAAGTTTATCATTTATAAAGAATTATAATATAGTAGAGGGTGTGAAAATGAGGCTGCCATGGTATAACGCTTTGTTTGTCATGATGTAACTTCTGATATATCACAGGGACTCTTTTCTTGTACTTATCACCACTGACAGTGTTTCTATCAGGAATTTTTTCAAGGGGTCACAAGAAGGGAAATTCAGGGGAGACTAGATTTTCACCAATTTTACATGTAAATAAGCAAGGCTGTGACCCTTTAGAATTATCTCAGAGGGTATTTAAGGTTTTGAAAGGGTAATATACCCCCATTTGGGGGTTTAACGGAAACACTGATTGTATTACCATCTCTGGATTTCTATTTCATCATCATTAATAATGCACAAGTGTATGGTTGTTCAGTTCATTTGATAAAGCAATTACCGCAAATGTTCACAAAATACCTTTCACGAAGATGCAACGTTTACTTTTGGTTCTGCATTCCTATGGTAGTTACCATGGTTGATAATAGATGGCACTGTAATTCATGTACATAATGTACTCACTATCCACACTTGCCGCCAATGCAGCAACAACCTAATGTAGGAAAGTAACAAACCATATCATGCCATTACCCCACAATTATCATCCCAATGATCCTCAAACATGTCATGACAAGTCGATGCAAGTGCATTCATAGACACAGTTAGTAAATAATCCTGCTGGTTACTGCAACCACTGAACCAGTGTCAAGACAAGCTCGCTATCTGACTTCAACCTTACTCACTGTGCTAGTCAGTGAGTAGTAGTAGGCCTACCCATGCCATGGCATCCAATTCATCTCGCTCCTTACCCAAAATGAACTTTGATAAGTAGTCTCATAATTATTGCATGGGCCTTGCACTTAAGAAACCTTTGTCCCATAAAAATAATCCACATAGAACATGAGCTATTTCAAAAATTGCCCAACACATGGCGAATTTGCCTGCCTGCCATCATTGTTCACTTTGAACCATAGGAGGCTATGAGACTCCCACAGTTCGCTAGTCTGTCAGCTCGCGATCTTGCTTCAATCTCACTGCCTCCTTCGTGATATATTGGCAACAATCAATGTCACATCATACTTAATTCCTTAAATCAACACAGAATGAAGTACTGGGGTTTGGCTCTGTGAGTGAGAGGGCCACAAGGTGGACTTCATTCTTTTGTAAAAATGTGGATTTTCAGATCTTGAAGAAAATAAATGAAAGAACCTGAAATATTTATTTTCGGCATTTCCTTAATGCTGGTGGATTTAAGTCCCCGATTCTGGAAATAAATGCCGACTCAGTAAATATACTGCATTACCGTGTTGACATGGCACTCGCACACAACTACCTCCATTGAACCATTCTTTTTAGGAATGGGGATTTGGTCGAGTGGATATGTGCATTTCCCATTTCAGCTAGGCGACTGGTGCCAAAGGTTGCAGGTTCGAGTCCCGCTCGTTCCGAACATGAAATAAAATCTAACACTGTTTAAAGTGCACTGTTACTAAAGGGTAAATGAGAGCTATTCTGTAAATTGCTTTATTTTTGCGAGTATAAATTTTCACAGTTTTTAACATGTCACTGTTGTTTTAATTTCGCAGTTTTTGATACAATTCCTAGTCAAACAGTGTTAAAGTACTATTTCACTGTGTTTTTATTTTCACGGATTTGTACCATCAGCGAAATAAGCAAAAATAACAGCACAGTGAAATTAAAGCAATTTACAGTATTTGGAGTACATGTATTCACAATATCACAAATGCATAATGTCTGAACTATAATGAGGGCATTATTTTAGTGGACACTCCTCATATGTTAATTCAACTGCAGTCCTTTTGCATTGGCCATTTTGTCACCATCCCAAATCAGGAGTAGGAAGGCCTGGAAGTACAGCTGCTATGATAATAATAATTAATAATAATCATTATAGAACATATAATAAACCTTAGTTAAGTTTCAAGTATTACATAGGTGGGGGGGGGGGGGGCTGGATGTGTGCTGAGTCAGTAAATTATTAAAAGTCATATATGAAACATGTATATTGAAATTGATTAATATGGCCTTTTCAATTAATTGATGGAACAAAACAATTAAAAAAAGCTACTGACATAAATAGAGGGTTCTGAGATACCATTTGCTTACGCACTCAATGGTTTACATGTTCAGCAATCTTGGTTGTTGTGTCTTTATCCCATTCCTCTCTCTCTGTCTGTCTGACTTTGTCTGTCTGTCTGTCTGTCTGTCTGTCTGTCTGTCTCTCTTTCTCTCTCTCTCTCTCTCTCTCTCTCTCTCTCTCTCTCTCTCTCTCTCTCTCTCTCTCTCTCTCTCTCTCTCTCTCTCTCTCTTGCTCTTCTTCTCACTCTGAAGCAAAGCTACATGTTGGTAGTCTTTCCTTTCGTAATTCAAGTGGAGTCAGTATGCGTAATGTTGTTAACCTTATAATAGCTTTCCTGTTGATCACTTTATATATTTATAATTTTGTCTTTGAATTAGGGGTTTGCCGGTCATGTATGGAAGTATGTCACAGAGGTAAGATTTCATCACCTTTCCTGTTTTAAAACAACATTAACATCATGCCCCTGTTCATGGCAACTGAAAGCATCACCTTCCTCAGTTGTCTGTGTGTCCATCCTCTACATACAGTTGTCATTCTGACCTTACTTCTGAATACTGTAGATTGCTTTATTTTTCGCGTGTATAAATTTTGACTGGGTTGTATTTTTGGCATTTCACTGTAGTTTTAATTTCACTGTTTTGGACATTATTCCCATTCAAACAATGTTAAAATACAATTTCACTGTGTTTTTATTTTCATGGTTTTCTGCCACCAGTGAAATAAGCGAAAATAGTAAGAATACAGCGAAATTAAAGCAATTTACAGTGTAATATATCTTACTTTGTAACATGATCATGATTTAAAAATCATTTGATATATGCTATTCATAAAAATGTTTTTCCTAGGTCACATATATTCAGAGTTAATGAGAGCGGTATTATTTAGTTTCCTGGTGCCAAGAGCACATTAACCCTTTCCCCCTTAAACCGACCAAAACCGGCTGGTGGTCAAATGTCATCTGCTTCAGCTTTTTCAACTGATTTCAACAGCAATGAATAAACAATTTGACTGGAATTGAAGATGAGACCTGTCAAGACAACATGACCCAGGTCAACAGCTTTCCTCGGCACGGGTTAGTGCCCAACCCGTGCCGAGGAAAGCCGTTGACTCAGTCTTAATGTAAGGGGGAAAGGGTTAATTCCTATACAGTGTACCAACATAAGCTGCAGTGAGTGGTATCTACATTGCTAGGCATTCTGGGTAATCCTCTTTCTGTATCTGTCCGTCTATCTGTGGTTCTCTGTCAACAATTTCACATTTTTTCCTCCCCACGTCAGTATTTTATGAATGGCCTTGACCTGTTGTTACCTACTTACAGCACAGGAAAATATGCTTTCCTGAATAAATGAATAATGTTGATGTTCTGTTCAGTTACAAAATTGACTCCTAGGGAGTGTCATAAGGCTGAGGTGGATTCATCAGATTTGTGGGGTTGTTTTTGATATGGATAGCACTTATTCTGACGTGTTTACTGACAAAAACATGCATCATAATATGTATATTGTACAAGCAAATGTGTTACCTGGTAAATTTAAAATGTTAGGACAGATTTTTTTCTAATTCTGCACATGAGTAAAGTAGTAAAAAAAAATGTTCTCTCATCCTAGGCCACCTGTCAAAAGAGCACCATTCCTATGTACAAAGTGTCACATGCCTACTATTTTTACTCCCTCTATGGGGCCACCCCTCTTAAAAGGTCACTTTTGGGCTGCATTTGGGGTGGCCTTATAAGTGGGGGACCACTGTAATTCATAGGGAGAGGTAAATGGGCAAATTACCTGGAAAACGTATTATGTCACAGCATGTTCACCGCAGTGCATCTTGGGGGATCGCCGGGGACAAGGTCAAAGCAGCACATAATAGTATTATGGTTGTGCTGGCAGTATGGCTGATGGTCTCGTATTATTAGAAGAAAACAGCATCCCTCGGTGCAAAACTACCTTCTGCAATAGTCGAAGACAACTCTGAGGAAGAGGTACAGCGATGGCTGCGCCTCAACCTTGAGATTTTCGTTTCTGATTAGTTTGACCCAGGTTTTCCTCTCTGTTTTGTTGGATGGCAGCTGGTTAAAGCAGAGTGTCGGTGTCTTCCCCATAGAACTTGGGCACTTTGGCGCGCAACAGTTAAGATTCGGCATTTTCTTTCTCCGATTGGAACTTGAACATAATATGTGTATCACACCGGCAAGAGTCAACACTGCATCTAACGTATTACTCCACTGTGAGTCTGAACTGCTGGCTGAGTTTGTCTCGGCGATCCCCCAAGATGCATTGTGGTAAACAGGCTGTGATGTAATAAGGCAACAGGGTTATTGGATGGTGTTAAACCTGGGGGTAAGGGAGGCATCTCTATGGATGTAGGCATCATAGTTTCTTCAGCTTCTGCAAGTTATCAGCCAGCTACAATTGGTAACTACTTTATCATTGTAAGATATATGTTCACAATGCATGTACATGTAACTACAAATATATTTTAAACTATTTGTTTCTTTCACTGTATTTCAGATCACAATATTGTACCATATATCATGAATCACAAGCCAACATGGTAGGTACATTTTATGAATGAACAATTTTACAGATCCATATTACATATAATATATACATGTGTGTGTATATATATAGTTATGTATATACATGTAGTTTCTCTTTCTTGTATTGCACAGTGCATATTGTACATGTAGCACGTTCAGTATGTTCATATATTTGTTGCATGGTTTGTCTTGACCCAAATGAAACCAGCTCAGACAAATCAGGTAAAATACGTTTTCTCATCTTGTCTTATCATTATCATGAATAAAAAAATTCTGGACAGACTAACATGTATCTGATGGCATACAAGAGCCAGCATCTTTAGAGGTTATCTCATGGCTAAATCAGTATCCTACCCGGTACAGTTCCCCTGAGAGCCTGTATCCTCCTGAGACCCGAAGGGTCGAGGGAGGATACAGCTCGAGGGGGAACTGTACAGGGTAGGATACTGATTTAGCCATGAGATGATCTTTGTATCCTAAATGTATATGCCATAATAAGACGCAAAAGGCAAATGCAGCTTTTCCTGGGATTATGTAAAATGCTACATACCTATTCAGTAGCCAAAACATACAATTTCTCGTTCATCATTTTTTTTGAGAAAAGCCCACCTCCCCTTCAGGAAGAAATAGGCCTAAACTACTGCCCTGCCAGGTCATGCATCTCGTGCGGCAGGCACCCTTGCAACGTGAGTGACGTCATGGCGCAAAACGTCATTAGAGTCGCTGTTTCGGCAAATATAGAACGTGTCGTGAGGGATATACTGACTCTCAATGCTCTTTCAATGGGGAGATAGTATTTCCCTTGGGAGGATACAGGCTGTTGCTAGTGTAACATTATCCATGTGTTCCAATTGGACAGTTTCAGTATCCTCCCTTATTTTGGTGTCAGTATGTCCCCTGAAAGACACTGTATGCTACAGGACTAAAATTGCAGTATGAGGGCAGTTCTAACACTACATTTAGGATACTGTAAGTTATATACCGTTACCATTTAATGTGTGACATAGATATTTTGTTGTCTGTCTTTATCTTTGTCTGCAGTATAGTATACTCAAATCTTAAGAAAAGAATGCATGTTTCTAATTGTTCACAATGGTATGTCAATATGGAAAAGGTGAAGTACTGTACCGTATACTTAAAGTAGCAGGAATGGTCACTCTGTGAAAAAATGGCTTTCAAAAACATCCAAATATGATGTTAACATTTTGTAACTTGTGATACTACATAGGAAACAGAGTCCATCTCTGCCATTCTTCAAGTACGAAATGTGCATATTGGTTGTATATAAACGTAATAGATAATGGAAGGAAGTTTTAACCTCCAAATGTACATTTATGGTTATTTGTAAGAAACAGCTTGGACAAAGATTGTGAATTTTGTGATATTTCAATCTTTATGCCAATTGCTGCAAAGTGTATATGCAATTCGTGGTTTAGAGATTAGTGGACCAGGCCTTTGAAGAAACTTCAAAGACAAGGCCTGTCAATGGCTTTGTTAACCGATTGCTGGACAAGTAATCCCTAAACAAAGAATTGCAGATATGCTTTTGTGTTATGTAGTCTACAGATTAAAATACCACAAAAAACACAATCTTTGTCCCAGGTGTTTCCTACAGATAACCATAAATGTACCTTTGGAGATTCCTTCCATTATCTGATGTACTCTCTGTTTACTATATCGGGGATGATGTGTATATCATTTTATCACTAGCTATGAATATTTACATCATATTTGGGTGTTTTTGAAAGCCATTGTGTTTCACAGGGTTGCCAACATTCAGAAAAATAAATAACTGAGAATTTAGGGACGACAGAGTCAACCCTGCCCACTTTGCTTGGGAAATGGAAAAGGAAAGGGGGAAATACCCATTCCATGAATTTTTTTTGAAAAATTGGACCTTAAATGATGCAATCTAGTGCAACCTTATTTACTTACAAGAGAGTATTGCCAAAACTTTTCTGTCATCTTTGTGAGCCGGGCCAGCTGGCCAGGTTACCATTGCTTGAAGTGTTACCCCCTTTTGAAGCTTATAAGAGATTATGTACACTGGCCTGCCCAATGCACGTACTGTAAATTGCTCTAATTTTGCTTTATTCTTATTTTCGCCCATTTCGCTGATGGCACAAAACTGAAAATAAAAACACGGTGAAATTATAGTACTTTAACAGTGTTTGAATAGGAATTATGTCCAAAACAATGAAATCAAAACTACATTGAATTGTCAAAAATACAAAAACCCTGAAAATTTATACACACAAAAATAAAGCAATTTACAGTTATTAACATACAATTAGCCACCTGGTGGTAGCTGCAATTCTCATTCCCTTTAAAATTAGTTAAAACTGTTGAAGCAGACAACATTTGACCACCAAACAATATCTTCATTTATTTACTCTCTTATGCTCAGTTGGTGTAGCACTTGCAAGAACTTTCTGTATGCAAAATTAATGATTAAAACATATATCCTAACTGCTGGTATATATTTTCAGGGCTTGCTGTTATTGTCCAAAGAAGAAGAAGTGTAGAATACAATCTCAATAGCAGAATTATCACCTGACTCTCTGACTGTGACTTGTACATATGTATTTATATAGTCTGTATTTGTATAGGTTCTCTAATTTAAAAAAAAAAAGGAAAATCCAAATGGCAAAACTAAACTTGAAAAATCATATATTTGAGTGATGTGAAGCTGGATGCACCAGTACCCTGAATTTATGCTAATGAGCAGTATTATTGTATTACACATCCATATCCCAGTTGTACTTAGTAAGCACAGTTCTACTTGTTAGTTAAGACTATTCTTGCTTCCAGCAGAAAATGGTCTCGCCTTGCAAGTTGGAATCCTTTACACATACAGTTATAAAGATTTTATAATAAAGTGGTTTTTTTTTTTCATCAAAGCAGTCATAATACTCCTGCAGTTTCTTATGAAGGATACTTGCACTGGGTATAAAAATCAATATTATTCGGCGCAAAATTGTAATAATCTGGAAAATGTAAGAAATGGTACAATGTAACTGCCAAACAAATATTAATGTAAAAATCTGTTGGAAGGGACTTCACTCTTTCAGTGCCAAGTTTTGGACTGAGTCAACAGCTTTCCTCGGTGCACTTTGGGTACAATGCACCCATGCAAAGCACACCAAGGAAAGCTGGTGACCTAGGTGAGGATATTTGCTGGAACTACAGGCACGCTGGTACTTGAATGAAGGGTGTTTTCACAAGGAATTTAAATTTAACATCCTTAATATAATTGAGAGCAGTTCTTTTTACGTAGTTTGACTTTAATTGCAGTTGGCATTGAAAGAGTGAAGTCACATATATGGTCAGTAGTTATGTGTAAATAATAAATTTTGATATTTGTGTTGTACATATCACAAAAAAGTGATTGACAAAGCAACCCCCCCCCCAAAAAAAACCCTGATGGTTACACTGTTTTAATTCTTTCATTTTGAATATGTGGGTCATGTCTTTTACAAATATGTACTATTCTCTTGGGATCATGTCAATAAATTTTATTTTATTAAAGGCAAGCTATATGATGACTGACTAATTCACCACAGGCATAAGTAGAGCTCTGTATAAGAATTTGTCATTGCTACATCAAAGTATGGTTATGTATGGGTGTATTTGACAGAGTGATGGACCTGGCTGAGTGTTCAGTTATACCAGTGTTACGACAGAGGATGTGTATACACCATGGAAGCTGGGGCAGACAATATAAATATTTATCATGAGGACTGCATATGTTAGAAAATTGCAGTTCACTTTAGAGAGGAGTTCCTGGATATGTGCTTCTACAGGTTGAAAAAAAGACACCAACATTAATATAATACAGTCTTGTATTTTGTGTAATTACCAATCATGAACTGACAGATTTGATCAAAATGCACTTCACCCGTCTAAGTGGCAGACTAGGGGATCATATTTGTAGGGATATCTTGAATTTGTAGACAAAGTAATTTTGCACTCAATTCAGTCCCATTCTTATTAGGTTACCGCCGCAGTTGAGTCCCCTACAGTGATCGCAGGTTCTGTTCCTCCGCCAGTGTGTCCATCTAGATCGTTTCCACATGATAACTTGAGAAGTGTTTGAGCAAGGGCTTTCATATTGCACAGGATTTTTGTCCTTTATAAGGGCTACCTTGAGTTGTAAGATGGATGACTTTGACCCAATTCCCAAGGTCACAGAGCCACATTTGAATTTGGTGTTTGCATGGTAACTTGAGAAGTTTTTGAGCAAGGGCTTTCATATTGCACAGTGTTGTGTCCTAACCTGGACAGCATTCCCAAATGACAGCAACTTAGACTGACTTTACTGGAGTGTTCTTTATTTCTCAAACACCCAAAACACTACAGTTTGTATGTGCTGCCATCTGTGGGTAATAAGGTAAACTAAATACCTCACACATAGGGTTATTGTCCTCTGTAAGAGCTAGGTCAAGTTTGAAGATTGGTGACCTTGACCCAATTCCCAAAGTCACGGAGCCACATTAGTTAATTTGGTGTCAGTGTGATAACTTGAGAAGCTTTTTAGTTAGGGCTTTTATATTGCACAAGATGATAGTCCCTAATAAGGGCTGGGTCATGGTGAACATGAGTGACCTTGATACAATTTTCAATGTCACAGAGCCACATCCATCCGAATCATTTCCGCATGATAACTTGAAAACTTTTTGAGCTAGGGCTTTCATATTACACAGGTTTTAAGTCCTTTGTAAGTTTTAAGATGGGTGACCTTGACCCAATTCCTAAGGTCACAGAGCCACATTAGTGAATTTGCATTTAAACAATTTGGTAAAGACCAACCCATGGTATATCCCCACCAAGTCTGAAGTGAATCTGGTAGACAGTTTTTGAGAAGTCGTATGGGATGTACCTTGGGTTGGTCTTTACTAACTTTATTCAAATGGTCATGCTGCAGTAGGTTTTTGAATTTGAATGATGTTTTTGTTCGTTTTTTGGCAAATTAAAAAAAAACCCCCAAAAATGCAAAACCCATTGCTCTGAAATTACAAAGGGGCATTTCTAGAGACCTCTAAAGCTTGATTGTTCAACAGGTGGTGCCGGAATAATTTTTCACTTTTTTAAAATGTTTGTGTTTTCTTTTTTCCTGACTTTTTATCCCAAACAGTAAGTTGAATCTTCTTCAGACTTATTGGGAATGTACATGGACTTGATCTCCACCAAATTTGTTCACCACATGGTGGTGCTGTCATTTTCTTATTTTTAACAAAATATCAAAATTCGGAAAAATCAGTAAGGGGATATATTCATGTTAGCAACAGAGATGGTTGTCTTAAACGAAGGGGACCTTGATATTCTTACGTTCACAGAAATGCCTCAGCCTGTGCCTGTAATTTAGTTGAGCACAGGACAATCACAGTTCTCTTGCTTTTGCATGATCGTTTCTAGGTCACCTGTGCATGGACTGTTCACACAGCCCTGTTTTTATTTAGGTTGAAACCTTGTATTGTATAAAAAGTCCTTGCTACAATTTAATGGATCTGTATTGATATGTGCAGGCGAACTGGGAAGGGATGTAAGTCCAAAACAATGTGAAACGGAGATCTTGTCATTTCATAGTCTTGATATCGTATAAACTTGACAGTCTCTCAAAAAAAACAGTAGGTTTCTTCCATATTCTAGTATTTTATGTCCAATCACATAAATTTATTGCTGTAATACTCGAAACATAGTACTGCACTTCAGTGAAAAGGAATTCATGCTAGTGGATGTGATTCATCTTGAGTAGTGTCGGTGGTGGGGGTTGGGGGAGGGTCTGGTGTTGCCAGGCTTGCTGGGCGTAATGATGAGTACGCAGACAAATACCATATCATCATTTGCAGCAACCCCCATAAGCACACTTCCACTCTGTCTCAGATACTGCTATGGGTTTCCCACATATTCCAGTATTTTATGTCCAATTACATCAATATATTGCTATAATATTCAAAACACGGAGTTTACCACCTAAAAGCTTGCCAGGTGCCCTGGATTCAAAACAAGAATGATAGATCGAGGTTATCAGGTGCAAAGATGCAACCGGGTATCACGTTATATGTAATATTGAGCAAATAAACAATTACTCAGAAACAAAAATGAAAGTCTCCATTGTCAGTTTGGTTTAAACATATTTTATTCAAAGCAATTGGGAAACAGGGCCGTCCCCTATATTAATCCCTCTTGTACATATAAGCGTACAGAAATAGGAGACATCAACAAATATTTACATTTTTTTTTTTTTTTTTAGCATTGAAAGAATAGGAACGGTAGTGTAGTTCATGAGGCAATGGTTACACTGTCTAGAGCATCTCGTGCAACCAACGTGCTGCGCAATAATATCCTCTTAACGCATTTTGTCATTATTTAAGCTGCCGCCGAAAGTACTGCCGAAGCGTTTGATTCATAGGCCTAAGCATAATGGGAAGACGGTATCAGATGATCAAGAATTGTATATCTACTCGTCAAAACTTGCCTAAATGTTTTCTTTTACCGGTTTTGCAAGCTTTATTGAAAGAAAGTTGTTGTGTTATTTGGAACTATCTTTTTCCTAGGTTTGTGTTCCAGGAGTTGCCTTGACAACTGATGGCTGATATATACTGAACCCCAATGAAAAGTATCCACATGCCAATTTTGAAGTATTTTATTGTTTATACTTGAAACATTTCATACCTAGACGTGCTTAGAACTTAACAAAGCATTCACTTTTCTGGCGTAAAAATAATGTCACGCTCTACCGACATTAACGTCACTTACAGGCAAAAAATGTCATTAACTGCCCTAATTGAAAGTCACACAAATTTGTCTGTTCAATATGGGATGTGGCCACCTCGAGCATCAACACATGCTATACATCTGCGGCGCATACTGCTGACCAGGGTTTGAATTCTGTGTTGGGGAACATTATTCCATTCTTCCTGCAGAGCTTGGATCAGCTGGTTTCGGGTAGTAGGCCTAGGTGTCCTCCGTTGAATACCTTGGCCTAACTGATCCCACAAATGTTCAATAGGGCTCAGATCGGGTGAGAACGCTGGCCATTCCATGACATTGATGTTGTTCTCATTGAGAAAGTTCATTGTTAATCTTGCAGAGTGTGCACGTGCATTGTCCTGCTGAAAGATCGCCAGATCTTGATGCTGCTCCATAAATGGGACCATGTGCGGCTCCAGCACCTCATCAATGTACCGCCTAGCATTGAGGATCCCTTGAATGACCACTAGGGGTGTCCGGTAGCGGTTGCTGATGCCTGCCCACACCATGACAGAGGGTCCACCCCATCGATCTGCCTGACGGACACAGGCATCTGCATATCTCTCCCCAGTCCAGCGCCACACACGTTCTCTGCCATCTGCTCTGCTGACACAAAAACGGGACTCGTCAGTAAAAAGGACGGTATTCCACTGCTGGCGAGTCCACCTGGAGTGTGCTCTACACCACTGCAGTCGTCTTTCTCTTCTGGGTTGGGTCAGCAGGTTACCCCTGTAAGGTCTTCTGGCTGTTAGGCCACTGCTCCTCAGTCGCCTCTCCACAGTAGAACTACTGACAGGACGGTGATTCACCCCTTGAGTCTCACGGGCTGTTTGGCCTGCTGTACGGAAACGGTCTCGCAGGTGCATCAGCCGGATGTGACGGTCTTGGCCAGGTGTTGTCACTCTTTCTCGGCCAGGCCTAGGCCGATCATCTACGGATCCAGTTTCTTGTTGCCGTTCAATTAGTCGTTGGATGGTGCGCCGAGTACACCCCATTCTTTGTGCGATTTGAGTGATTGGGACTCCACCCTCTGCAAGCCCCAAAGCATGGTGTCTTTGACCTTGGCTCAGACGCGGCATGATCGCCTCAACTCAGCTGAGACCACTGGCTTTTTTCTTGGCTGAACATCCCTTTTTAAAGCCACTGAAAACATCAGGTCATTTTAGCCATCCAATAGGAGTGGTGGTCAGAAGCCATATTCGGTGCACAAAAGTCACATGCATTATGTAACAACCCAGCAAAAGTTAAAAAGTTGTCCTGAATGACCCTGATGTAGGCTTCAAACCATGCATATATGCACACACAGTACTTAGTAACTTACAAAATTAATGTGTTAATTTTTTTATGTGGATACTTTTCATTGGGGTTCAGTATAGTAGCCCCGCCTACTTGGCTCCTCCCACTAGTAAACAAAAAGGCGATTTTTTTGTAAATTAACAAGCTAAAAACGATTTTAAATCAACTATCAATGATAATACTTACTCTTATGTCAATAGAAATTGATGTTGAATGTAAATATAAGAATTAAACTTCCTCTCTAGTATAATTACGGGCGCGTGGTTGCAGTTTGTGTGACAGGCATTTCTGTGATGACGCGCTACCGCGCGTCATCAGAAATGCCTGTCACACAAACTGCAACCACGCGCCCGTAATTACACTAGAGAGGAAGTTTAATTCTTAAATAATCACTAAATTGCCTGGGCCATGGATATATCAACTCGCCGAAAAGGAAATCGTTAATATAAACAGAACAAACAGGATTGTTGTTTTCAATGTTGATTACTTACTTGTGTGCATGTCGTATGGTGAAGGGAAATGCATCATATGTGTGCCAAACGTTAGTAAGGAGGACGTGTTGTTTTTATTTGCTTGTAATGATTCTTAATCTGAACGAACATTAGACTGGCATAATCCCTGTTACTCTATCTTAAATGTTGGTAATGACGAATAACAGGATGGCAAGCAAAATATCACAGAGCACTGTGTTTGCTTTTATCTTCTGAAGTCTTTTCCATAGAGATCAACTAGATTCATGTATTTTTGGGTTGGCATATAATTGCTTGTTTTTGTGGCAGTGGAATTTGTACTAAAGATTTAGCAGATACCTCTTCGTATAATTTATATCCGGTGTTATGATGGTGTTTACCTCTGAATATTGAGACTTGGTGTTAGAATTATGTAAAGTCTGACACCGGTATTAGTTGACTTTCTTATTTTTAAAAATTTTGTTTAATTACCTCAGCTGACTTGTCAGTCAGCTGAGGTTTTGTGAGGGTCCGTCGTCCGTCCGTCCGTCCGTCCGTCCCTCGTCCACAATTCACATTTTCGACTTCTTCTCAAAAACCATCAGCCAGATCCACTTCAAACTTGGTGGAGATGTGCCTTGGGTGGGTCTCTACCAAGTTTGTTCAAATGGTCACGGTCCAGTGATTTTTGGAATTTTAATGATTTTTTTGTTCTTTTTACGGGGTAAATCTTAAAAAAATCTTCTTCTCCAAAACCACTGACCCGATTGCTTTGATATCACAGGAACACTCCCTGGGACTCCTAGTTCTTAATTTGTTCACCAGGTGGGGCTGCAATTTTTTGCTAATTTTTTATGAATTTTTGTGTGTTATAGCTAGTTTAGACTTCTTCTCTAGAACCGTCACTCAGATTGAGCTGAAACATGGTGGATATGTTCCTTGCAGAAGGGTCAAACAAAGTTGTTCACTATGTGGGAATGCTGCGGATTCCTGATTTTTAACGATTTTTTTCAATTCGGGTACTTGTTGGTCAATGCGGCTTTCCTATTGATTACCATGGAAGTCAATGGACATTCTAATGCTAATTCACATTTTCGACTTCTTCTCCAAAACCGTCATCCAGATTAGCTTCAAACATGCTGGCAATGTACCTTGGGCGGGTGTCTACCAGTTTGGGCAAATGTTCATGTTCCAGTGATTTTTGGAATTTTAATGAATTTTTTTTTTTTTTTTTTGGACAAATCTTCTTCTCCGAAACTGCTTACCCAATTGCTTTGATATCACACAGGAAGACACCTAGGGACTCTTTGTTGGTAATTTGTTCACCAGGTGGTGCTGCAGTTTTTTTCTAGTTTTTTATGAATTTTTGTGTGTTATACCTCATTTCGACTTCTTCTCTAGAACCGTCACTCAGATTAAGCTTACACGTGGTGGATATGTTCCTTATGGAAGGGCCAAACAAAGTTGTTCACTATGTGGGAATGCTGCAGATTCCTGATTTTTAATGATTTTTCAATTCGGCTCTATTGGGGTAAATGCACCTTTCCAATTGATTACCATGTAAGTCAATGGGCATTGTAATGCTAATTTACATTTTCGACTTTGTCTCCAAAACCATCATGCAGATTCACTTCAAATTTGGTGTGGATGTACCTTGGGTGGGTGTCTACCAGGTTTGTACCAATGGTCATGTTCCAATGAATTTTGAATTTTTTATGATTTTTTTTCAAAAATCTCTACAAAAGTTTTAAAAGGAAAGTTTAACACGGGAATTTCTTGTAATGGTCATAACTTTACTAATATTGACCAGATTTACTTCAAACTTGGTGGGGATGTGCCTTGTGTGGATCTCTACCAAGTTTGTTCAAATGGTCACGCTCTACTGATTTTTGGATTTTTTATGAGTTTTTTTGTTCTTTTTGGGGGCAAACCTTCAAAATTTTTCTCTGAAACCGCTCACCCAAATGTTTTGATATCGTACATAGACACTCCCGGGGACACCTAGTTCCCAATTTGTTCACCAGGTGGCGCTGCAATTTTTTTATGAATTTTTTGTATGGTTTTGCTATTTTTCACTTGTTCTCAGAACCATCCCTCAGATTAAACTGACATGTGATGGATATGTTGTTGTGGAAGGGTCAAACAGTTGTTTACTAGGTGGTACTGCTTTGGATTTCTGATTTTTAAGGATTTTCAATTCGGGTACTTATCGTTCAATGCAGCTTTCCTGTTGATTACTATGTAAGTCAATGGGCATTTTAATGCTAATTCACAGGACAACTGACACCAAATTTACTGTTTACTTGATAACTTGAGATCTGTTTTGAGTTAGCTACACATGTTAATTATTCTGTATGAAGGTCATGCTGTGACAGTACATGAATGACCTTGACCTCGTTTGTGGGGTCACAGTGCAACATGCATGAATTTTACTCTTCATTATAACTTGAGAACTACTTGAACTTTGATGTTGCACATGTAAGTGTTCTTCTATAAAGTTCAGACTTAATCAGAACATGGTGTCCTTGATCCTTTCCCAAGTTCATAGAGCTGCAAGTGTGATGAATGTGAAGATCAGCTGAGGCACGGGCTGTTCACACAGCCCTCTTGTTTTTGTTCTGTTTTCAAATGCAAACATGAAATTTACTCTGAGAAAAGTCGGAAAAATCTGTTTTAAGCAAAATTCATGAAACGATTACTCAGCAAAATTGGCCAAATTTATTAAAGGAAGTTATCTGAAATACGAACTCATTTTCTGCCAACAGAGTAATGGTAAAGCCAAATAAAAGGGTGACCGCAAACCTTGGAATAAAACTGATGGACAGCCATTTATTATTCTTGTACCTTGTATTGCACATTTAATGCCTCGTGTACTACCAAAAATGCTCTTGTATATTAATATCATCACCGTGAAATAGGAATAAAGCAACGAAGAAAGTTCACGTGAAAATCGCGTGAACAAAAAACGTTGATTTATACAACAAAACGGGTTACATGGCATTATTCAACCCAAATTAAGTTTTCATGGTGTAACTTTAAACAAAAACAATGTCCTTGAACAGCTCTTGGCATCCAAATAGCATTTACGTAGTTTACATTTCCGCAGATGACCCCCATTTGCACAATACGATACCATGGAGGTACCTCTACCTCAATAACGATACTTTGTCACGGCTGTCTCATATATGCAAACACATAATTTCTAATAACGAGGTTAGTACTACCCTCTTGACTGATGATACAATTTGGTTTGGTACAAGTTATGAGAGGCATCATGGAGCCTTACCTCCTGATAGTTTCCATGTAAAATGTTGCTAGAATATTACATCTCGTCGGTTCCTCTGAAATCAGGTACTTGATCACACAAGTTTGGCATTTTTTTTTCTTTTTCTTTTTATTTATTAATCTATTTTTTTTTTTTGCATCCACTAATGAAACAATGGAAACAAAGGTCACATCTGTAGGCATATGCATGATGGCACACACGGACCACATGCATTGACCAGATCTGTTGTCAATAAAACCCTTGCTATGACAGTAATGTTCATCATGCCCCTGTCGACAGTCTTCTGGTCCATCACTGTGATAGCACTTAACTGTGCCAGCCCCGACTTCCCAAACATAATCTCCTCCTTTACACTTATGTTGTGACTTCTTTGAACTAAGTGGAACAAAGAATAATGCTCTCATACTGTGATAGTGTGTGTTTCAAAATATGGGGTTGTAAATCAAGCAAAGGTGTCATGTCTAAATTTCCGTTTCCTTAACCATTCCCTGTCATTCCTGGTTATTTCTTGTTTTAACAGAACGTGCCATCTCATACATGTAATGACTACTGCCTACTTGCAGTAAAGTGTTTCTGCATATTATATTTATGAAACGGGGTCTTGGTGTCGTTTACATGAGGAACCGTTCAATTTACAAACTAAGAGGTACATGCTGTGGGAACTGAAAACCTTAGATCACAATGAAGAACCCATCTTATAATATATAAGTCCATGTACATCATGCATTGATGATGAGAACAAATTGTGCTAACCTTAGATCACAACGAAGAGCCCATCTTATAATATATAAGTCCATGTACATCATGCATTGGTGATGAGAACAAATTGTGCTATAGGACATTGAAGCAAAAGACAACCACGTGCATGCAGCAAAATAGAATCCGTTGGAAAGCTGATATATTGTCATTTGAAGCAAATGTAGCAAAATACTGGAGGGTTTTTGACATTTGTATTAAGTGTGCAGGCATAAACACAGATTCTGGAAAAGGTACGATTTTGTTCAACTTGTCGACCCACGGGCAATTGACTGGTAGGTGTCTTTGTTAACGCAAATAAGGAACAGAATGACGAAGACAAGGTGACAGAAGTTCCGAAAATTAGATATTACACAACACTGATAAGGAAAATTGGATGCCTTATGTCACACAAAAAAGAATGTCATCATAGAGCAATATATTTATTAATCAGAAGGTGGGTGAACCTTTCCAGCCAGGTCTAGCAGATATATGATAAAAGCAACAAGAAACCAGTATGGGGACCTTGCATGATGAATCTACGCATGATCGCATCGTATTAGGAAAAAAAATGTCAAAAAAGCAGGTGACCACGATAAGGGGAGATGTATGATGATGATACTCATGTGGGACCATCAGCATTAAAAAATAGGATCAAAATCAAAATGGGAGACTACAATCCCCTGCACATATAAGCAAACACACAGATAATGCATGCACAAGGACACAAGTACTGTGTAGAAAATGTGGGAACAAGCAAGGCAAGAAAAATGCCATGCAAAGGTATGCTCAATGTATGCTTTGCCGTAAGTACAATCAGTACTAACAAGGTGCAAGTCCCAGCGAGCCACATGTACATGTGGAAGCAGAAACGAGCATGTAAATCAAAGTAACAACGGTGTCACTCTAAATGTAAAAAATGTGAGTTTTATGGAACAGCAATGTCGAAGGGAAGAAGCAAAGGTCACCCTAAACACCAAGGAGCATTATGTCCAATAAAACATTGCATTGGAGCTGAGGGTAATGTCATGAGTAAGCAAACTTATGACATACTGCACGAAAGTGAGAACTTTGCTAAAAGCGAAGCAGTGCAACTACTTGACTTTGAAAAGATTATCACAGAAGGCATGCAACATCAACAATGAAAAGAAACTCATGACATGACAGCATTTTGGAAAAAGTTCATCCTATGTTGGAGTTGCAGGCTTCCATGTCCATGGGATTATTGCAAATCAGTTTTGAAGTGCTTAGGTTGAAAACATACTCACAAGAAATTACTGGTACACTCAATGAGTTTAAAAGTGTATTTGTCATTAAGCTTGCCAAGTTTCCAGTCGATTACACGATAAAACTAGATGGATACAGATCATCAGTCGTACACCTCTATGCAAGATTCCAGTGGCATTGATGGACAAGGTGAAAGACGAATTGGACAAAAATATTGAATTGGAAGTTAAATGCTCAATGACCACGCCTAAAAATTAGGCAAACCATGTTGCGAGAACGATGACACAATACCTATATGTTTAGATACTGGTGATTTGGGCTAAAGTGTTAAGAGGCCTCACCACATTATGAAAACGGCCAAAGAGGTGCTTATTGAGATAGCGGGGGCTTTGTTCTCCGTGTTAAATGCTGAGACTTCATCCTGGCATGTGCCTTTGGAGAAAAGAGTCATCTTACTAGACAATATTCAACACAGCACGTTTGGATGCTACATGTTCCATTTCATTTGGAAATTGATTGGAATAACAGGTATGTTGACAGACGATGGAACATTTATTGTGAAATAATAATTCATGATATAGATTTAACAGTGCACAACATGATCAAGATCTGCAAACCGTTTTCACCCAAGCTCATTAAATGAAGTTAACGCTTAGTGAACATTTACAAAAACTTGATTTCAGGACGTTGCATACATTATATATGTGCTAGCCAATGAAAGGCTGCATCTGAATCGTGCAAATATCATAATAATAACGGCGTTCCTCTAGAGGATGTTGCAGCTCTACAACATCCTCTGTGCACGACAACATATTTGGTGAAATTAGTCCCTAAATAAAGCTGCCTCACCGTTAAAAAATCGTTTCAAGAAACTCCATAGTCTTGACTGCAAGCACAACAACGAGCTTTCCAAGGCATCAGGCAGTTCATAACAAGTCTTCGTGTGCTACGAAATAATAAAATTGAATAAAAAGTATGGCTTTACTCGAGCAGCTTTGGGCTGGGTGCAGCCTGTCTAAAGGACAGACGGCCAGTAGCTTCCGCGACACTGCTTAACACCTGCTAAAAAGAACCGTGCCTTGTTATAGCAAAAACTACTGTGCTCTGGACGCACGAGATTATTATACATGTATAACAGATGTCAGGTCAGAGATGATACAGATCACATGATATTGGGGGCTATTATCAGCAAGCTACTGCACCTAGCACTAACAGTATTTCCAAGAATGTCGCACTTTATACAACATATAGGATACTGGGTTTGTATACATGGGAGTATATATATAGTAACTAGATATCACTGTGAGCCAGATACTTGATCCAGTTACCTAGTTTTACTGCATGACGTACATGCTATGCCCGATATATGGCCAGAGGAGATTTTTTGGGCACAATATCAGGCATGGGGAAATTATATCCGAGGAATGAATGCTATATTGATATATCACTGTCACTCATATATTTGGCATAGTCATCTAGTCATGAATCTGAACTTTTCTTCGATAAAGAATAAAGGAATTGTATAATTGTGTTCTGAGTTTCAACCACTTTATATGATTTTTTTACTGTGGTGCTTTGAATCATACCGGTCGCAAAATGTAAATGATAAATTATTTGGTATATTTATCTCTGACGTCACCTTCCATCATGAAAGATAACACATTCTGTATGTGTGCTCTTTTGTACACAACATAACATGGGAAACGATTCATTATTTAAACTTCCGAGTGTGCGTGATGCATATGGAATGCAAAATGTGCATGAACACCATAAACAAGGCCCAGAGATGGCTTTTCTGGGAACAAAGCTCATTTCTCAAAACGTGAGCTTTGTGGGTTAGAATTTCAAGATGGTCAAGCTTTTAATAGGTACAAGATTTCTGTCTGCTTTTCATAATGTGACGTATGATCTTCTTATATTATTTCTGCTATGAAACTTGTCTTGGATCCACATGCAGGAAAGTTAGACAAAAGACTATTAAAACGTTTTCGTCCGTTAGGATTTCAGGTTTTTAAAGTGTTCTAACAATCGACAAGCATAGGAGATCTGAGTAAAAGTCGACAGGAACCTGAAAAGAAGAACTGGATGCTACCAAATGGAGAAAACAACGTTTGAAAATAGGAATTCGCCTTCTACGCAGGTTTCAACAAATCCAGCATGGAGGCATTGCATACCGCCAATGTATTTCTAATTATTTCACCTCACCACAAAGTCTTGAAGCGGCAGTCTTCTGTCCGGGATGTCCACTCTAAGAACCTGAAAATTGATAATCAAGAAATATGTAGCAGTGATTTTGAATTGTCGAGACATGACGGGGCGCACAACCGTGTAACTAAAGGAATATGTACTGTTGATTTGGGGGACTGGGACAAATTGGCAGCAAGGGCTTAGAACTTGCACTTTATTGGGCAGTCAATCACAGGATGTAATGATGGAGAAACCTATTTACGGATCACTGAAGAAGAAGAAGAAGAAGAAGAAGAAGAAGAAGAAGAAGAAGAAGAAGAAGAACAACAACAACAACAACAACAACAACAACAACAACAACAACAACAAACCCAGCATACTTTGGCCACTGCACAGAAGACAACTACAAGCAGTGGATGTTATTCCCTTGCACGTGGACCACCGGGATCTATCTTGACCACGCCTACATCGGAGCTCCAAGGAGCCAGAGGTTACAGTGTACCATCCAATGCGTTACCTCATATCGAGGTGTTGTATCCGCCCATGAGGTGTGCTATAATACTAATCCAGGGTAAGAACATCAACCTGGCCTTACTTTCAGTTTCAGCAGAATGATCTTGGGGATTTACGTCAGTTACATATTATAGACGGTCCGGTCTACCCCAAACACATTTTTCCCTAATCACGCTTTCAAAAAAATCTATTTCTGAGTGAATTTATTGTCCTTTTTCTCAAGTTACGAGATCATTTAATCAAACCTTTAGGCAGATTTATTCTTGTTTATTACTGTATGCTAAGGTGCCACAAGCTCTTGTTTATGAGGACCGGCAACATGTGTGTTGCGCATGATTTCATCGGTCTTTCATCGGTCTTTTGTTGGCTTGATGTACAGGTGTATGTTCATGAACCTGGACAAAAATTGCATCTGAAATGTTACCATGAACTCATATAGGGGGATCTGGGTGCCCCGAAGCACAGGCTTTGCGGTTTATAGAAAATCCTGGTTGGGGACAATAAATTGCTGGCACTTGCTTGTACCTGGTTTTCAACTTCAACCGACTCTTGTATAGGTTTATTATGGTACTGGTATAGCAACAATGTTACAAGCGACACTAAGGGTATCATAAGGTGTATAGATCGATGGACTGTTCAATACACACTTGGACCACTCTCACTGGCTGTGTTTCCTGGAGTGTCAGTGTCTGGCCTCTCATCGATTTCAGTTTATGCTGGATAATGTCCTGTCTCAGATGTACAATTCTGTCGGATACCTGTGTAATTTCACTCTGTCGTCACGAAACAATGCCTCGATTGTTTCAGTGGTATTTCATTCATTTGGGGCAATATGTTATTCATACACTAAGTAGCATCTTTCAAAGGAATCGTTTTTAATGCATGGAACATTAAAATGAGGTGTTAGAAATTCTTTGAAGCTTAATGTGTGATTAAGTGAGTGTTCCTTTTCCTTCTTCTTTTGTTCAGTATATATATATATATATATATATATATATATATATATATATATATATATATATATATATATATATATATATATATATATATATATATATATATTAAACAACCTACAATGACGAGCAATAGGCGTACTGAAAGATATATATATATATATATATATATATATATATATATGTGTGTGTGTGTGTGTGTGTGTGTGTGTATGTGTGTGTATTCTCTGACTTCTGTTCAAAATTGATACTTTCAGTTTCAAGGAACAAGAGAATGTCTTTTTGTGTCCCGAACATTTTAATACTGATACATAATGTAATTCAAAAATTAAAATAAGCAAACGTTTGATCTATATAACATATTGAATGGTTTTTATGTATTGGCTGTCTCAAAATGTCAAAATTTTAAAACGTAATATGCTCTAGAGAATACAAAAGTAAATAGTTCTCTGCCAGGTCTAAAATACATGCCTTGATGGAAAAAGGTCACTAGGTCCAGTATATGAGAGAGTGATATCCATGTACTATCAGCTCATGGTCCAGTTTTGTTCAACTCAGCTTCACTGTTTATCGTGGCTCACTTGAAGCTGTCCGCACAGCCAAAGCTCAACTGCGCTGATGTTGACACTCATTATTGCATGGACATTTATAGTTCAGCTGATTACGAGCTATTCGCACAGACCTCTTATTTTTTAAAGCCTTCGCCGTCCCATACCATTTCATTTCCTTGCCCCCAAGAAGTCCAAAACCAAATTTATTTATTTATTTATTTATTTATTTATTTATTTATTTATTTATTTATTTATTTATTTATTTATTTATTTATCAATGTGTTTGTTTGTTTATTTATTTATTTATTTATTTATTTATTTATTTATTTATTTATTTATTTATTCATTGATCCATTTGTTCATTTTTGCAATATTAATTTTGCCATATATCGGTCACCATTTGCACCTATAATCAACATATGACCTATTAAGGTCAAGATCATTGACCCTCAAAAACCTTCATTTTGCCATGATTCGATAAGTTTGTATCCTACTTTGTTCAAATTGGGCTCAAAATGTGCGACATGTATTGCTGCACAATTATGTAATGTACATGTGACCTGTAATCATGTTCATACACAAATTGTGGCTATTGTAACACTGCAAAACTTTATAATTCAGGTATGACGTCTACAGGTCAAGGTCATTTGACCCTCTAAATTTTTCATTGAGCCATAACTCACTAAATTTTCAGCCGATTTGGATTATGTTGGGCTCAAATTGCAACCGTTGTGTGTAACACTGCACAATTTTGTTATCTATATGTGACCTCTAAAGGTCAAAGTTCAAGTGGCTATAAGGTGAAATGACTGATCTGGAAGCGCTGGCGGTGGAGGCTTCTCCGCGATCGCTTGCGATCGGAGATGTCGATTATTTATTGTTTTTAGTATTTTTTTTAATACATGGATCTGTTTTTTTATTTTACGTCTGCAAAACTGAACATTTAATTTGCTTCAAATTTGATGGGAAACGGTACCATAATTTGCATGAGGGTTTTTATGTAAGTGTATGTGTAGTTTGTTCTAAAACAACTTTGCATGCTCTCCTCATATTTCTGAGGAATGTGCCTTGGTGGGCTTCTATCAAGTTTCCTCAAAACGACTAACGATTTTTTCCAGTTTTTCATAAATTTCTTTTTTATTCCGTTTTTAAGGGCCGTGGGGTAGATAAAAATAATCCTTAGTTTAAACGTATTTTGCTTGAAAGGCGATAAGCACGAAGGACCCAGGACCGCTTGCTTCCAAAGTGCGTGTGAGCATTTCTTGGTGCTTAGGCTTCAATTTGTTCCACGTGTGGCACTATACTTTTTAAAAATGAATTGTTGATGTAGTGTTCTATTTGCTTTTTTTTTCACTTTTTCTCTGAACCTCTATCTAAACTTTCTATGAACGTACTGGTTTTTTCCTGAATCAGGTCTCTGTTAAAATGTTCGCTCGGTTTTGTCACTTTTATGTCCTGGCTTTTACTACCAAGAGACTATATGATAGAGCAGTGTTTTTTCACGGTGTCAAAATTGTTTATTGTCTAATATCTTTCAAATACTTGATTCCATCAATATGCTGGAATGAGTTGAAATTGGAGGTAAAATAGGTGATGCTGTACATGCATACATACGCACATACATACATACATACACACACACATACATACATACATACATACATACATACATACATACATATTCGGTCAATTCATGTGAAGGAAAAACAATTAGAAACTGCGTGGCCAGTTGCATGGAAATTATTCATGCAGAAGGCCATTACCAGATATATCTACTAGTTCACAACTTGTTCGACAGGAAGCGATGCAGCTCGCTTGACAGACATTCATCCTTTGTTTTGCTTCAAATGGTTTGAAGTTATGTATTTTCCTGAGACTGTGATAAAACATATGTAATTGAATCTTTAATTCGGTAACAATGGCTCAGGTGATGACTTGCAATTAGAAATTTAAAGATGTAATATACAGTGCAAATCTTGTTCTGATTCAGTGGTTAAACCAATGTTGTAAATATCCACTTGTTCAATGTACTCAGCTGTACACTTTTTGCTATTTATTTTTTTCTTTCTACCTTTACAAGACAAGGATCCAGAAGCATATTCGATCACTGACGTTTAAAGACTCAAACTTTTCAAAAATTCATAAGTCAGTTAAGTAAACGAAACAATGGCATCATGACCCGGAAACCTGCTTTAGTAATGTGCCGTAGTGAAAGGGAACTCAGTTTTTCGACACCTATATATGAATTTGGCAAGTGTACACGGTTATTTTAAAGCAACCTGAAATTTTTGCAAGTAGTTCGGCCCGCACCAATGCACCCTGACAACCATAGGGCCAAATTCCACCCCTATCCCCCACCCCCACCCCCAAAACAAGGAAGAATATTATAAAAATGTTGATTTGGCGCCTAAATGTTGGCCAAATATTGACCAACGTTTTCCAAATTTGGTAAAAACATACATTACCCCCCCCCCTTATCTGTGTGCCAATTAAAAAATACGCATATTGACAAATTTGAATGGCCTCCTATCGTCATTCATCGGGGAAAGTCCAACAACACAATTTTTTGTCTTCCATTGAAAAACAAAAACAGGTTCTCCGTATTCTTTGCAGAATGCTTTCTGTCCCTGAAGGTGTGAATATGGCTTTGGAATACTGATATGTACATGTTTTTATGTGTATAAATTTTAGTTCTGCTGACCAAAGGTCGCAGAACTTATGCGACTGCGCATGTCTGTCCGTCCGTCCGTCCGTCAGTAAACGTTTGTTCGTCAGCGTGATACCGTCCATGGTTTTCAAGTTAGCCCCCAAAAACTTTCAGGACTTACAGGGTGCATGAAAATCTAGGCTTCTTTCGATATTGGTGGCGCCACCTACATTAATATGTATTCTAGCATCTTCAATTTTTGACGGACCTTCACACCAAATTTGCTGGGATTGTGCGGGTAATCAAAGTCTACGTTGCCAATGATCCTATTGTCGCCATCTATAATTTGACGAAAATTATGAGCCAAAACGTGTTTTAAGATGTAAAATTCTATATTTGGAAAAGTAATTGAATTAAACTTGCCAAATTAATTCATAGGATATGTAGACAATGGCAAAAGGTAGAATGTCGTATAATATCGATGAGCTTGGTCTATTTGTGTGAGGTCACCATGCCTGTAAAGTTGAAAAGGTAATTTGGTAATGGCAGGGTGTAGCTTGCATATCAATTGCAAAGATAATTGAACCTCCAGATCAAAATTGCACTTGACTGCACAATACATAAAACTGTACTTGATGAACTCCTTTTTGGGTCAGTGTGACGCAGTAATTATGGAGTTTTGGCGCTTGTCTTATTTTCTTATTTTTTGCCAATAACTCGCAAAGTTATTGCACGATTTGAACAAACAGACTAAAATGGAAACCTGGATGTGTGGGACGCATATTTTGAACCGTAAATATCTTTTAATCCGAGTTGAAGGTCAAGGTCAAATGGCCAGATTGAGGGGTCATCTCGTGAATGCTCTGCACCCTACATATTTTTGGATAGGCCTTTATGACGTTTAGGGTTTATAAACAGTATTTAAATCTTTCTCGCTATCAATGTTGGTGGCGCCACCTATAATATTATGTAATATGCAGGTCAAAATGTGAAAATCTTGTGACCGCAATACCGTCCACAGTTTTCAAGTTAGCCCAATATAACTTTCAGGACTTATAGGGTGTATAAAAATATAGGTTCATGTCGATATTGGTGGCGCCACCTACAATAAGCGTGGCCTATCGATCCTTTCGACTTTAGGAGTTTTAAGCAAGAGGTGTCAGAAAAGTTACCACAATATAGGGGTCAAAATATGAAAATCTTGTGAACACTCTAGCATCTCTTAATTTTTGCCAGATCTTCACGACACGTGGTGGAATTGTGTGTGTGGGGGGGGGGGAGGGAGGGGGGCAAAGTCTAAGTTGCATATAATACTAGTGGCGAACGGTAGTTGAACATCTGTAAAAGCATCTTGCAAGTATTGTGACGCTGTTCCATGTACAATTCTGTACAAAAGTAGCCCCTGAATTCTATTCGAGTATCTATCGGCATTAAACATAGAGATCTAAAAAGATGTACAGTCCTTACTTGATCAACATTTTTAATTAAGAATATATTAAGTATTGATCTAGCATACAGTTTAATGCATTATTTTGTTAAGAGGGTACAACCTGCTCTACAATCTGGAACATAATTGTGTCACATGGGCATTCCAGGTCATTCTGCTGTCAATGTGCAGACCAAATAGTTTGTGTTTCTTTAGTCTCTGTGTTGTCCCTATCAACATACATTCAGTTTTTTTTTTCGAAATTAAGAACCATTATGTTATTCGTTTTTTCATTTGTGGGTAGGTTGTGTGTCCGTGCTTAAAGTGAGGTTTACGGTCTCCATTGCGTGACCCCTAGTGTACAATGTTGAGTCATCTGCGTACATTTCCAAGAGTGTATTGCGAACCTCGAGTACAATATCATTCATAAAAACAATAAATGAAAGTGGACCTAATTTTGATCCCTGTGGTACTCCATTGTCCAGTGGCATACTGTGAGAGAGAAGGCTCTCGTATAAGATGGCCATCTCTATTGTGTTAAGATATAAAATTCCATATCTTGAAAAGTAATTAGTTTAGACTTGCCAAATTTATAGGATATATAGACAATATCCAAATATTTGATATATCAAAGACCTTGACCAATTTTTGTCAGGTCACCATGCCTGTAAAGTTGAAAGAGGTGATTTTCTAATGGCAGGGCGTAGCTTGGACATCAATGGCAATGTCAGCACAGCACCAGGCCTATGGGTCTCTTGTATTACATAATCTGGGTGCCCTTGATCTTCTGTCCCAAGGTCACGTAGGATATAAAGTTAACGACTCACTCATTGTTGTCTGGGCGCATGCAACGTACAATATCCATCACTGTGACAGGAATTGCACAAAGAAGCTATGATTACGTGTGGAGCGAAGTGCCATCAGGTGAACATTTTATACACTAAACGTACATAATCTTCATATGTTCAGAAGCCCCTTCAAGACTCTCAACTTTGAAATGAACAGGTGCAATATAACCAGGGTTTGCTTGTAGGATAAACGGCTGCCATCTCTTAATAATGACTGGTTCCTAGAATTGAGCAATATTTGTTGCGCTTGCACAATAACGATTCAGCCCAGCAAGCGTACTTGCTCACTGGGACATTGAACTGATTTACCACTGGAAACTTTTCTGTGAAAATAGTACTTCCATGTGTATGTAGGTTAGACAGTGAAAGGTTAGCTTATGCAGTGTATAGAGTTCGGACTACGGAATAGAGGAATGACTACCAGGAAGTGGTTCTGAACGAAAAGACACAAATACAAGATAGATAGGTGCAAATGC
This sequence comes from Hermodice carunculata, assembly GCA_964020975.1. Taxonomy (NCBI): domain Eukaryota; kingdom Metazoa; phylum Annelida; class Polychaeta; order Eunicida; family Amphinomidae; genus Hermodice; species Hermodice carunculata. The sequence goes on from OZ026617.1 coordinate 84,428,861, forward strand.
GCAGATTCTGGATAAACTCAATGAAAATTCTGACACGTGAATGAGTTGAAAAAACTCAACAGATATAACTTTGACAGATTAATTGAAAAGTCAACACCGCAATTCTTTTGGGGCAGCAAACCCCCGAAGATTTTTAAAAGTGTAAAATTTACGGTTCTTTTATTTACGGCACCAATGTACTCATTGAGATTTTTAACACGACTGAATACATTAGTATATTACGACCAAACAAGCTTAACTATATTATTTAGCTGACAAACATGTATCGATTATTTTGAAACCTGGGGGGGGGGGGGGGGGGGGTCTTTATATGAAATAGCGATTGACAATCATGTTGGAAGTTTCCTTTGGAAAAGGGAACATTTACAACCACTGCATCTGTCCTTGGGGCTTTGCAAAAGTCAAGTGCTCTTGCAATACTAAATATATCGGGACCACGTACATGCCTAACAAGGTACGCTTTTACCGACAAATGTACGTAAGGCTTGTTGAGCATCATAATCATGGATCTTGGTATGTTTCTCTGCTTTGAGATAGATTTCATACATTGGATATTATTGGAAGCGCTTTATGTTAAATATGCGCTTGGGACTAGTGTAATCATACCTGGCATGAATGACATACACTACGTTCAAAACTTATATACACATGTTGTGTAAATCTAAGAAAATAACGTTTGAAATCTAATTGCAATTCTGGGTGTGAATTCCTAATTTACGTGGGAGTTAGCAGGCTGATGAGAACGGCCATTCGATCGTGACGTCACATCTAGGCTTGAGGAATAAGAATGCAACCAAATATAATCACTAAACTGTTTTGTTAATCAACTAACATGCTCAAAATACAAAGTTCAAGGAATGGTACTTTTAACTTTAACCACTTGATGGTCATTATGCGTGCAGGAAGTTGTTTTTTGGTTGTACATCCAAGAGTAGAGGGATTGAGGGCTGCATTTACCATATGTTTTCAAGCGATGTCTTCATCGAAAAGTAAAGTCACATGGCCTGTCCGGTCTACTCAATGTTAAAAAATTTAGCGACTATATATATATATTTAACAATTGAACGACATGCGTGTCCCATGCACGCCAGGTACGATTATATTGATCCTAGGGGTATATTCCAAGTATCGCGGAAGAGTTTTATGGAATATGCAGTGTGTTGGTTTCTTTTTTCATGCATGTGTTAGTACAATTATGTGGATTTGCATTTGTGACTCCTCAGATTGCGACGTTGTAATGATGCAAGAAATAAAGTTCATTCATTCAGAATTTTACGATTTTCTTTGCCGTAAAAATATAAACTGACGAGATTGATTCACCTCAGAGTAGTCAAGCTTTTCGAAAGGCAGACAGGCGTTATTTTTTATTCTGTAATCACCAACTTGTCCTCCCATCCGTCCGTTCCTTCAGCAGAGTTGGCCTGTGCCATTTTTTCAAATCCGGAATACACACACACCTACCAAATTTGACGTGTTCACACTTCATAGGATAGAGGTGTGTTGCGCATAGCAAAATTGAGTCACTGTCACCTTAACTTTGGATTGTGGATACGTGTTGAGATAGCAGTATACGTGCCTCTTACCAAACTTAGGTTATTATGACCATGACCTTTGACCCATACAGTCACTTTGGCTGCATGGTCATCTTTTTTAGGCCTCATATTACATTATTTCCCTGTCGTTCTATGTAACTTGCGATCTGGTCTCCAGTGGGGGACTATGTATTACTATGCAATACTTGACTTTGTTTTTCAATATCAGATACTCGTTTTTATTTGTTATTTCCCAACTGTTCTAGCTTTAACCATTTTCCTCTTGAATTAAGGCTGAGTTTAAGACTGAGTCAACTACCCTCTTTGGCGTCTGGCATGTTATCTTGATACACAGGGGCAACCAACAGACTGGTTGTTAGATACGAACCCACAGATACTGACCACCAAAAACACTGTCTATCGAAAATACTAATTAGGGTTAGACAGGAGAGAACAAAATAAGGCGCCCAACATGCTGCTTTCCAGTTTTAAACACTTTCTACGCTGCCCCGCAACATATAATCTGTATACCAAAAGATCTGTTATATTTATAATCCACTCTCTTCATCCCTGCTTAATAATTGAGTTGTCTGACGTATTCTAGCCCCATTGTGGCCAGTAAATTCCTCGCAGAGTCTGTTGATTCCAGATAAGCCAATCTTCGTTGAACGGAAAAGACACAGCGTACGGACTCGAATTTTTCCTTCGCTATGATAAGTTGCCAGCGATCCTGTTAATCTAAAACTGCTGCGCCCTACGGTTAGGGTAAGGGTTAGGGTTTGATCAATCAGAACACGTGTAAAGTTGTTTTTGTGCATGCCTTGTATTATTCGTCAAAATAACTGGATCCACAGTAACAGGGGTCCCCGTCCATGTTTCTGTATGATTTAGTATATCATTGCGTATATCAGTTTCTTCTAGGATTAAAAAAGGGATGTTTGAAATCGATTCTCCATATCATTTTTTTTCCAAAATCACTGAGCTAAAAGAAACGCGAAAAAGGTTGCAGTATATGCAAAATAATATGTTAGTGCTTCCAGATGGTTTAATTTCACTATTTGGGGAATAAAACCACTGTTCATGTTTTGAAACGCAATTGGCAAAAGTAAGAGAAAGCAGAAAAAAAGGTTAACGTATTTAAAATCCTACATAAATTGCAAAGTAGGTTATGATATTTTTCAAAAGGTGTCTTTCATCCCTTTTCGCAGAGTTCCCATAGCTCATTAGTGCAGATTGCCCTCGTTAATTAAAATTTTCTTGGGGCATGCATTCTGTACAAACCCAGATCAGCTGGTAAAGCTATTGCTCAGTCTTAGTGCCAGTCCGTGATATATCTGTTGTCATTCCTTAATGAATAACCACTTGATAAAGGTAAATATTGTAGCTTTGCCGTTATGTGACTGCGGAAATGATACTGCAAGTGTTGCTTATTTGCTCCTGTACTGAACTTTGACCTGATCTGACCTCACAAAGGAAGAAATTATTATCTGACCTAAAAATATTTTAGCACCCCATGTTTTCTTATTGCTTAGGTCCTGAATACTTATTTCTTTTGTATATTTTCAAATACATTTACTGCTTTTCCAAAAACTTATTCGAATATAAAATTTAAACGATCATTTCGAAGTTTCTGGGAAAAAATGTAAATTTACTATACAGATATCCAGTGGATTTGAGATGCTAAATAAATGATGCAATTAGTATGCAAACGTACCGTAACAATTGTAACTAACATTTTGTATAATGCGTGTACGAGGCCAGATATTTATAGTTTCTTGAAGTTGATAGTTGCTAGGATCAAATCAATCTAAACTACTACAAACTTTCGTTGGTACCTGTCTCAAGTCAGAAGGAAAGATGTTTTCCTTCATACTGCATTTCCTATTCGTTGACTGACATGTAAAAAACATCATTAAGCTGTTGGTATGTCTACCTTGATTTCCGGATTTTTACCTGTCTTGTTTTATGACTGAGGATCTATTATTATATGGATAGTTCTTGTTTGTTTGGATTTTCAGTACAGCTTCTCTAACATTGTTGAAAACTGTTGTTTACTTCTATTTTTCATGACAGTTTTTATTTCTACGTTGTGAATGTGATATCTTAGCCCCTTTAGAGGTTCAGTGACTAACATATCGCTTGATGGCCAGCCAAGTCTTGCTGATGTGTCTGATTCAAGTTCATATTGATTTAGACTTGGACAGAGATTCGACTACGATATTCATACGTAATGGTCTCACTACTATTTGGTGAACGCAATCTTGTAAATAATGTAAACACATCTATTCTTGAAATAGTGCAATCTTATATTACAGGCACATGATGTTTTCATTTCTAATATAACTTTCACAAATGTATAAGTTGCATAACTTCCATAATGTGAGTGCGTGGGTTTTTATATTGGTTCAGTTACTGCAATGTTATTACCTCCAACTGATGTGTTTGTTTACATAAAATGTGTCTTTTTTGTGTCTTGAGAGCCTCCACATTAGTATATTGATGTAGTCCAGTAAATAAACTACGCAGGTTCAACAAAATTGCAACAAAAGTTTTCTCTGCAGTTTCATGCTCTTTGCCTACTTCAAATTAAATAAACATGCCCAATTCCGACCAGGGGAACCATCAAAAAGTAGGTCTTTTTCAAGATTGCTACCATAAAAAAGATAAAGTAGTGAAAGGGTCCTGAAAATACCAAAACACAATGTAAAACATAAACAGCACAGCTATGTTCATGACAAGTGTAAAAACACAAATGCAGGGAACCTTGACATGAAAGTTCAAACTCATCAAAATGGCTACCAGCAATTAAGAAAAATGCTGAACACATCTTCTATGAAAATGCACCTTATGCAATGAGAAGCAATGTTGATAAATATTATTTTCGGACATTGAATTCCATTTCATTTTACATGTTTGTACAGTACAAGTTATCCAGTGTTGTCACTACAATCATGAGGTGGCATGTTGGTGCATATTTTTCCTTTGCGCTGGCCACGTGCCAAAGAAAACTGCAGTTCATTTTTCTCAAAAGAACATTTGTTTTTCTGACACTTTCCAGTGCAGTTGCATTTTATTATTTTCATGAGTAGCTGTGGTGCTGCATTATGTTTCATTCTGCAAGGCCTTAGACCAGACCCATGCTGGCGTACATGGAGTAGCCAACCCAAACGGCTTGGCTCGAGGGTATTACCGAGTCATGCCTGGCAGCATCTGATGTTGGTGGGGGACGTTCAGGAGAAGCAAAGGAGTAGTTTGAAGCCACCATTTTTGTAAACATTCATGTGCAAAGAAACTTCAAGACTTTGTTGGGCATAGATACATATAAGGGCTTTGTTGCCAGCTTGCTCAATAGTGTGGCAGTTCTTTGTTCGAGCAAGAAGACTTTCAAAGATTCTTGCAAGCTACAGTATTTACCCATGGCAGGTAGATTTACAATATCATAGGGTCTGGATGTTGGGTATCACACCTTGACATGGCTAGGGTGGACATCAATGAGGGACTGAGATCAGGTTCAAGGCTACTCTGCAAGACAGATATTGATGACCTTTTCTACTTGTCTTAAATAGGTAGATTCATGAATAGCTGGAGAAAAGTGGTGTTTCAGTACAATAAAATGGTCAGTGTCAACCCCGACAGTAATAACACAGGTTTCTTTTGAGCTGTCATGCAGGCACACATTACAATATCATAGTCAGTATCTCCCAAGGAGTGTTTTACTTGAATGCTGTGATCCTTTCCCAACTCAGATGTGAGGAGATCGATGAACTTCTACTTGTTTTCTTGGGTTGGCTAAAATCTGCTTCTTTGTTATTTTGAGCAGCATACATCTGGAGTGACATTGACATACACCCCAATGTCACTGCCGTTTTTTGTTTAGTGTGTCTCATCTTTGGTGGTTGGGCCACTGTTTTATCCATCGAAGACAACTGCGATGGAAGCATTATTGAAGTGGCTGTGAAGATGCTAAATGTTGGCAAGTGCTGCTAGAAGATATGGCCCTGTGCCATGGCAAATGCTACAGCATGGCACTTCCGTCAATGACATAGGTCATCCCAATAGGACATTCTTTAATGACACATGCTGGTGCCTTCTTAAGCAGTCCTTTCTTGAGATCAGCCTTATGTGCAGCGAGCACGAGAAGCTTTTTGTCAAATAAGGATGTAGGATATTACCACAGTTCACATTGGAAAGGTATGTGGGGATCTATGCTCCCGAAACCAGCAACAATAAGACACTGAAACAAGTGATGGGTGTATATGTCAATCTGATCACATTCAACAGACACATAAACAAAAAAAAAAAAAGCCAATCTGCTTACCTGTTTCATTTTGGAGAATTTGTACTTTGAACCTGACTCCCTCCATGGATGCCAGTATATTAGCACCAACTGTGTGTGCTGAGGCCACAATTACTGACCCATCTGCCATAAGTCCTGAAGGTAGGCTGCATAATTCCTCAGTTGCTTTTAAAATGGCTTCCTCTCACTGATATAATCCAAGACAGACTGAAGATCTCTGAAATAACACTTGATTCCTGCCTGAGCAAGGTCTTTTGTATACTGCCGGCACCAATGCTCAACACCCTTGTCACATCCTGTACAGCTTGTGCACTTCTGCACAAGCAGGGCTAGATAGTGACCAAATCAGAATGGTTGACTCCTGAAATCCATGTACCCTTGTCAGTCCACCAATGGATTTCATACTTGACATCCAAAATTGCTCAATGCACAGGACACGGAATGTCTGCCCCAAAACTGTCACTGCAATGCACAACAAATAGTCCTTTCATAAATGACTTATAGGTAGTTGGATATGTCTGTTCCAGCTTCTCCACTTTGGCCAGGTATAATAAAATAGTTTGACATAGTTGGGACCAGATGCCGCTAGATAGCAAAGCATTTCATGCACTGATTGAAGGTACAGTTTCCAATATCAGTGCGGGCATTTTGGATGAGCGATCCAAGAATACCTATGAGGCACATGTACGGTTCACAGCCTTGCTTTGCAGTATGGTGTTATTGAATCAGTTCATTTTTGTATTATCTCTGACGGACTGTACCTTAGAAATCACGTCAGATTAGAGTGCTTGTTAATGCTCATCATTTCATCATCAATTTTTGCCATCAGCTCACTGGTTCTCCTGAGGAAGGCAATAACTTTATGTCACTTCTCTGTAATGTCGTCTCCTTTGGTTGAATCCTGATCTACGTCCTCATTCAGACGTATGATTGCAGGTGTAGCATCATTATTCTCACCCTTGCCCAGGGTTCCAGAGGCTCCTGCAATGTTGTGGAATATGCCCCCTTGAGTGAAAGATGCCAGTTAGATAATGAATATCAGATTGTAAAAGCATGTCACACGCCATTGATATATTACTGTGTGTCAATCCTTGCACTATTAAACCTTCTGTTACACTGACCAATAAAACCTGAGGTACTACTGTATAAGATAACATCAATTTTCGTAACTTTCTACAAAGCAGAATTTCCTACTTTTTGCATGATCATCAGTTACAAAGATATGAACAATAAATAAAAATACATGGTTTATTGTTTCAAGTGACAATATGAGAAATTGTTTAAAATATAGAAAATTACCAGGTGTTCTTCCATAAAATACAAAATGAAGTTTGATATTCTTGACATTGAAAGTTTCCCTGCTTTTAATTTTCTGAAGAATTTTTGTTTGTTTTTGGGAAAGAAGGAAAGTAAGTGTCTCAGAAAATATAAGCATACATGTGCATTATATTATTATCTATAAGTGCACATTACATTGGGATTTCTACTGCTCAACAGAGATCCCCTAGCTCTGATTGTCTGGGTTCCTAGTATCTGTATTAATGCCATCAATCTGGGAAATTTTGTATGATGGCGATGGCACAGTGGACACAACCTTGAACACTTTTGGCACAGGAATGTCAAACACATGAGAAGTGGCAATGGCATTAAAGACACTGTCAACCAGTTAATAAGCCCAAACAGCTCGTGCTAGTGCCTTCCCAGCCAACATCTGGTCCACTCTTTTGTCACCATATGCTTGTGAGCTGATCTATCTCTTTTTGCCCAAAACCAGCCATCAAGGTTCCGATTGAGCCCAGGAAACTCATCTCACTTTGAAAATCCATCCAGAATTGGAACAATTTTATGAAAGGGAATCTCGGCTGGTTCAGCTTCGATGATCATGTGGGCAATCCATCAACCCTGCTGATCAAACATGAGCACTCGTGTAATTCCAACTTAAATGACGTGGTCTGATGTGTACTGTTGAGTTGACACAAGTAGGATCACTTGGTGTCAAATTGATGCTGGGCAAGTTTCCAGAACTCTTCCTGCATTGTTCATGTAATTTGTGGAGTCACTATACGATAAGCAAAACCCAAGTCTGCTAACCATATCCACTAAATTACGATGACTATTTGTGTTTTAGTGTGACACTTAGCTCTGTTTGCAAAGGAGGCAGAAATGAACGAGCATATGTTGACAGCATTACTTTCTGGCCAATGTAAGCAGTATGGATCTTTTAGTTCTGACCCTCCATCAAAGCTTGCAGGAGAATGCGCAATGACCGTGGTTGAAAATTGAGATTTGCCTCAACTGATTTCATCTGCTCAGTGTCCGGATATATATTATCATGTTTTGGAATACTTTTGGGCAGGTCATCTACATTCACTGATTTGTCATCACTTTCTTCTGAGCATCCTATAGCAAACTGAAGAGCCATCATCTTGGACATACTTTTTGGACGCCCAAGATTTTCGTTGCTGGACTTCCCTCACTTTCAGCGTATGCCACAGGAATAGTTTTACCTGTCTGAAAATTTGTATTACACATGTGACCATAGATACCTTTTTTCGCTGGTAGGCCATGTAAATATCCCATACGTGACCACACCTTTATAGCCCAGCCATCTTGTCTTTCATTGCAGTGTATTCTGATGCTCTCCTGGAAGTCAACTGTCACCACACGGCTAAACTGTAGAATACTTCTATTTGGGTGTGTGTAAGTGGCATCTTGACCAGCAAAGTCGCCACACAAAAACAGTGAGTTTTGAGATCAAAGCCTCTGTTGTGAGATGGAAGGGTTTGGGGATCAGTATCTGTTGCGGAAATGCATTTTTGAGTTACATGGAATGATTTTTGGATTTGTACGCTTCCGCCGACAATGGACGTGACCAAAGAGCAAAGTGTTCTCACTGTATCTTATGTAGGGAAAAGTTGTGCAATCTGCACAGGGTGATTGTGCCAACTGTGAGTACTTTTGGGACTGATGTAGGTTTATTGGCTCCGAACGCAACGCACAGGTAACCATTTTGTTCTTGTTTCTAGCACTACAGCATGTATCTGTAACTGCAGCTGTCTGTCAACATTTCAATTATATAAATACTAGTATCAGTTGACTAGCTTCTACATTATCACAGAGCACATAGACTGAGCTCCGTGTTATTGCTGCTCCACAAGAGCAGTAAAGATAACATCACAGAAAGCTTGGCGCCTTTGCAGGGAAAGAATTTTGTTGTGTACAAACATGCTTTCAACCTCTGAAGACATACATGGCACCTCTTTTCACATTGCATTTTACAACAAATCTTTTTTTTTTTCTTCTAAATATATGATATAGTTTTCTGCATCGGTACACATGAGGTCGGAATACAGAACATAAAAAGCATGTTAATATTTTAGTGATTTACTGCTTTTTGTGAAAATATAAGCATTTTATAGTATATTTTGCGATTCATGAAACAAATCCATGTTATACGACATTTTTGAGGTGGTTCCATGCCAAGCGTTAGATCAAAATGATCGTGAATCCAGTGTCTTGATAACCAACCTCTGCTAGACACCTGAGCACATGGTGTGTCACTATTATCCAATCCACCCCCAGGCTACGTCACCTTTATGAAGTTAACATAAGCAGCCCAAACATAACATTGTCAGCATTGCTGCTTCGCACGCAAGATACGCTTGATTGACCCTGGTTACGTCAGTAAGCTCAACTTTTCCACTGGGAAGGAGGATGTGTAAAAGGGTTTCAATAGATTTTGAGGGGAGATAAAGGCATCCAGTTTCTATACTTTGCGATCTTGACCTTACAAATCCAAAATATACATGTCATTCTATATAGTGTTCAAACGTATTTGAACAAAGCTTACTATGTATGTTTTTATTTGAATAAGTTCCATACTTAGGAAAATTTCTTGCCTTGTATTGTTAAGGGACCGTCTGTAAAGCTATATTGCAGTATAAATTTTACATAATCAAGATTTTTTTTAGCAGAATAGGAAAGATTAGGTACTAATCTACAATACAGCCGAATGCTGAGTTTGAAAAATGTCAATTTTTGTGAGAATTTTGGAGCTGAAGAAATCGTACTTTTGGCCAAACACCCACATGGTTTTGTATTTACAACAGAATATAATTGATCTCTCAGTCAGACTTGAGTCTGTTAGGCAATGCGAAGTGATCAAGCTGGTCATAGGTTGGGGAGAACAATGGACAGGCGGGCAAGGGAGAGAACAATGGGTACTCCTAATCTGTTATTTTAGTGACTGAAGCCAGCTATTAGGAAACCATATTTTTATGATTTTCTCCTGGTAAAACTTGAAAGATTCCTTTTTAAACATAGATTTAAGAGATATATTTTCATGACAACACATAAAAAGTATAGTACTAAAAGGGTATTTCTCACACGAAAAGTATCTATCAGAGGGAGTGAGTACATTTCCCACAATGGCCAGATTACTGCTGCCAGAGAGCTCATTAGACATAAATTGCATTTTCTCACTATTCTAATTTTCGTCCAACTTCTTGGAGGTTTTCAACATATTGCTTGTAAATTGCTTAACCGATTGTGATGAAATAAAAAGCTCTTGAAAATATACAACCACTTGGCTAGGAACGGCATGTGCCGTATATAGATATTTTAATACTTTGTAATTTTATTCAATGTTGAATTACACAAAGGGGAAAACTGAAACAGTGCCTCCTTATAAATTAAAGAAAATTAATGTTCCTTTTGCTTTTAAAGAAAAAAAACCGCTCCTAGACATTACATCAAAGTTTTATTCTACCAAATTTTAAGATTTTATGTTATGTGGTTTTTAGGCCCAGAAAACCTCTAAAGTGGACCCCTTTGTAATATATCGCCTCACCTAAAATAACGAGAAACTGATGTTTTTTTTTTCTTCACATCATGAAAATATAGATTAATATCTAAAAGAAACTGTACGGTTGGGAGGGGGGGGGGACTAACAGCAATATTTTAGAAAGGAATGTAGAATAGGATACCGCGACGCTATATATGCTGAGCTTTACAGACGGCCCCTTTAGACGAGCGGCTATCTTGGATTTGCCAAATTTGCAGGCAATTCCCGAGGTCAGAGTTTGGCAGATTTTTACATTTCATTTTTATTGTTTGTTTGTTTGTTTGTTTGTTTGTTTGGCTGTTTGGTCAAAATAGAGCTAACAAGCAATCAAAAACTGTCCCAAAACCTTTTGTTGCAATTTTGTTGAAGCTAAATTGATTTTGCCACTTAATTTACTGGACTAATGTAGTATTAGGGTATCCAAGTAAATACCGGGTACGCATGAAAAAATGTATTGTACGAAATGCAATGTGCTGCATTCAGAAAATGAAGATTGACAAGGACAATATGTTTGAAAAGCTATCTTGTTTAAAAACAGATGCTTCTATTTTTGAACGAAAGTACTTCCTGATCTCAATAGTTCTATGTAAGCATTAGCTGCATTAGACAAATAAATGAGTGTTTTACATCCACATTGCTAAACAGTGACGCATATGCTGGTGCACGTATGTCCCGTTATGTCGACTGCGACAACTGTGTAAAACACAAGTCACATTCACAAATGCAATGACGAGTAGGCAACACTAAGTATTGCAGCTTGCTTTTGTTTGTTTTACCTTGGCAGTAAGATGGAGAGCTGGAACCAAACGAACATAAACTTTTAATGGCAGTTCATATATAAATTGAACAATAAATATCGACGATGTTTGCTGATTATAACAATCAGGTCTCAGAAGGACGCTGGCAGGCTTTCAATTTTCATTAACCTGACGCAAATAAAACAGCATGTTTGAAGTTATAAGTTACAATTGCTTAGTTTATTTGCGTCTTTAAAGTTATTTATGAATTGTCAGCTCGTTGTAGCTTCTTGTTCAATACATGACCCGTATCAAAAGTGCAAAATAAAACCCAAAGTTAGAGCTTTTATGGCGTCATTGTTGATCACCAGAAATTTATGATACAAAAAATAATGCAAAACTATGCTATTGTGCATATTGGCACACGTTGCATGTTTTACATTACCGCTTTTAGGGCTGACTTGACATCACAAAAATAATTGATATCTACTAATGGAAAGTATGACGCGCTTGACAAGTTTGAGTGTGTTGTTGGCCACATGCTGCCGTATGTCCTAAGTAGGTAAAGGCAAATGAATTTGAATGATTAACGATTTTCAATATAAGTGATATTATGTCTAATGTATCAATGGCTGCGAGACGATAAATAGTTCTAAACTGTCATCAGCATAGAGCAAGTTTATTTTGAGTATTGAACATGGATTCCCGTCGGATACCGATAACGTGACCACTTAATTTGACAAGTTTTAAACATGAAGTTCGTGGCATGTACGTGTTTCATGGAAAACAATTTTGAATCATGTTTGGATTTTGAAATTTTTCTTCAAGTGATGTACGCGTGGCTTTACGAAGTTGCAAAAGGATGGCAGAGTATTTCTAGTGATAGATTATCTTGTGCTATTGATGTGCTGGGTGGGCATAGTTGGGCTAAAATTTCTTTTCAAAATCATGAGCAAAAATGGTCAGATGGGCTGCTTTGTCCCCTTGGCTCGTGGGAGGGGGGAGGGGTTCATCCGAATCACTCTGTTTACACCCCTCCCCCTTCCCCATCGGTATCAGCGAGCACCCCAACTAATCCCTTGCATACGGAAATAGGTGCAGAACATTGTCAAACATTTATAGAACGAAGGCATAAAGTATCCGATCATATATTTTTCAAAACTGTTCTGAGGGACATCCCCCCCCCCCCGTCCATCTCCGCCAGCCTGCCAGCCTGGCTTCGCGCCTACTCCTTCACAGATATTTTTTTCTGCCAAGTGGCCATAAAAACCTTGGAATCGTATGGAAACAAGGCAGGAAATTGAGAAGTGGAGGTGTCATGGAGTCTATAATGATGTACTTGCTATTTTATCGTTATAAATAATATACTATCATGTTTCTAGTGGAGTGGTAAAATGAAATAAAATGGACTTTATTGACTGCACTACAATACATATCCGCGCCACTCTGTCAGGTTACACACACACACACACACACACACACACACACACAGATATGAATACAGACTTGATATACAAACACAGATACAATACCAATACAAAAAAGTCAAAGTAGAGTAACGAAAAGCCATGTACAGTATGTACACCGAAGACTAACACCACAGAGAGAGAGAGAGAGAGAGAGAGAGAGAGAGAGAGACAGACAGACAGAGAGAGAGAGAGAGAGAGAGCAATAATGCGTTCCCTATAATACTAATGCTACAAGCAACATATTTTTTCTACAATTTGAATAATCCCATCATCTTCATTCATTACCAATGATATGAAAACGCGCTGGTACTTTCGGACCTGTATCCACAATTGGGGCAACCTTCTCGCCTAAGCTCCATCTTTCACACACCAAGGGGGTCGTGGCAATTCCTACTAGCGCTGCTGCTTAATTTACCGCCTCAGAGGGACTTCTATGTCTGATACAAAATCATTACTCTGAGGCCCTCGGCTGGCTACAAATGATATCTCTATTGTGGTGTATTTACATTTTCAGGCACTTCTCACTCTGGGAAAATCCCATTGTATATTTGACATTATATTCATTTGACAAATTAACATTCACTTAATCACACATATATTTTGGAAATTGTGGATTCCGTACCCGATGGTTTTTTAGAAATGTGGATAGTATTTGAGGCGATGTAGGGAACGGGGTTATAAAATATGCAACCGAAAGTATATTTTACAAATGTTTCGTAGCATCAATAATGATATGATATATGTTGTGGCCGCGATATGTTTTGATATCCAAATCAAATTAATTATTATGCGGCATTGCGCAATGTTCAAAATGACGTTCACCGCGTGCCGGTTTGTTCAAGGTCTCACTATTGTGTCGCATTTGGATTTGTAACTAACGATGATAAGTGCTTCAGATTCAACCTAGCGGGTAGATTCAAGTTAAGATAGTTAGTCATGTTTTAAAGGTACTTTACTGACCGTTTGTCCTGGTAACTCAGAGAACGGACACCTGGAACCTAACGAAATAGTACGACAACGACTGTTTTGTCGATAAAGCCGTTCAACCGGGGCTATGGCTATGCTGTATCACAGAGCACCGAGGCTATTCAGCTATGCTCTTTCCCCGGGCCAAGTAACCCTCCACTGCACACAAGTTGAAATAAACTACTGTGTTTTTAGTTTACTTTACTGCAGTGTAACGGCACACGACAGCCACATTCTCGATAAAATCCTTCAGCCAGGGTCGATCAATTTTTATTAGAAAAGGGCGGCTTGAAACTTTTAAAAATTTTATTTTTATTTCATAAAAATTGCTATGGGTCGGGACTCGGGCCTTGTCAGTGGGGTCAGTCGGATAATCGCATAGAGCTATCACCAATATGTAGCGCTATGGTTATCGGAACCACACATATAGATATATATATATTTTTTTGTTAGGCCTTAGGTAACTTGGAAACTTGCCGAAATATGACAGTTATATTTAAAATGGATGTTCTTTCCCCCTTCACACATTGCCTCCTTTGACGTCAGTTGAATTTGTTACCTGGGCACAGCGAAGGCACTTGTTAATATAATAAATATTTGATCAGAATCATGTTGACTGAATGTGCCAACATATTTCCAAATGTTTCAATAATACTTATACGAAGACTTTCGAACAGCTTACATTCCATCATAAAGTGGTACTCATTTTCGATTTGGTTGCAACATTTACGTGTCGGTTGATTTAACGGTATTTTGTTGGGTCGTTGGTGTCTGCCGGTTTCGATGTGTAAATTATGTGCACTAATACGGAGTGTGCTTATGTTTTTAAGTATGACAAAATTTGTTGTCACTTATAAATAGGGTTCGAGTCTCAACTCGTGTACATATTTTACATATGTGCTTAGTTTGGCTTCGTCACTACTTTCTTTTAACATCTCATTATTACATCGGTTACAAAATTTTGTTTGCAATTTGCTTTTTAAGATTTTTTAAGGGAATATACCCGATTTGTTACCTTATTTGTGCCAAAGTTCCTGGAAACCTATATTGAGCAATATATCTTTTATACATTCGTTACCCAGAATGAATATTATATGTGCAAAAGCGTTAGGTTAAGGATCACTGGAGACCAGCAAATTAGCATGCTTTGAATTCAAAGAATAACTCTTTGCAGTTTAACTGAGTGCAAACGTCGGGAACATATTCCATTGAATAAATAATTTAATGGCTGGTTGCTTCACCAATATTCTCAAATATGATGGTAAAACTGTGGCTTATATCGCTGGATAACTGTTACGTGGTGAACACTATTTGCCGGTGAACTAGATAAATAACCCGCGGAAATAAACCCCACCTTTCAAGGGAAAATTTCAGAAACTTCTTGTATGCTTAATTTAACGGGACACGGGCTGAGAAGCACAAATGTGAGTGGCACAAAGTTTTCTTTGGTCAAACCGTCTTTGAATTTCATTCATCATCCTGACCATGATCAATGAGTTTTTGACAATATCCATTAACACTTTCTGTTTTTTAACGATTAAACCTACACGTCACGTGACCAAATTTTTGCCGGACATGATAGTGATGAATGATTTTGTAATGTGACAACTGACAGTGCAAGGTACAACAAACCCTTTGCTTATCTTAATTTTAAATGACTCCAGAGGGTTTTACATCGTAGAGACATTTTAATTCAAGCGACAGCATGATCATACAGCACACGAAAGAACATCCCAAGTCAACAGCTATATTCGGTGCTCTGTGGGCGCATTAAGCGCGGCGAGGGAGTCTCCACATTTTAGCAATGGGAGGGTAAAGTTACACAGCCTGAAGGTAACCGTGGCTCGCATTTTGGATATCTCATTTTACCACGAGAAGCACGGATCTGGAATTTGCAATTTGTTGACGGAGCTTTCAACATATATCGCGGTGTCTACGGAGCAGTGAGACTCGGGCCTAAGCGAGCATTTTCGCTGCAAGCACAATAGTCTTAAGTTAGCAACGAACAATATTGTAGACCTTTTACAGGGTCTGATATTTAAATGGACATAATTTTGGAACGGTGCAACATAAAAACACATTTCGTATGGCATTTCTAACTAAAAGACGCTGCCATTTCGATTTGGTGATACGTTTGAGGTCATCAGAGGTCAAAGAAACTCATTGCACGGTTGACATGGAATTTTACCCAAATTTCATCAAACTTGTAAAAAAAATGCAAACAGCTGCAAACTGCGTCAACCTAGAAAATGTTTGAAGTATCAGTTTCAGCAACATTTAGGATCCATATTCATTTGGTGATACTTTGTGAATTCCCAGCAGTAAAGTCTAAGGTCCAAATATGTAATATTTATGTGGCCAAAATAACCTAGAAATAGGCCATATTGGCATCACTTTGGAACAAAATCGCATTGGTAAAGTTACATATTACAGAGGTAAAAAACTGATATACTAGTGGCACCAGATGGACAATAGAGCATGAACAGACATGGAAGATTCTAAGCCCAAAGTGCATAAATGGGCCACAAGTGAATAGCAAGCACGACTATGAACATAAATGGAAGGTTTTAGGTCCACTGCAGTGAAGGGCTGTAGGGTTGAGTTTGCCTATAACGTTTCATTGTAAGTAGCACCCATTCATGCATGCGATGCCCTTCCACACACCACATGCCATTGTTCATGGTTGTCCATTTTTGCAGCACCTGCGTGGTTTCTTATAACATTTACCGGTACACCTGCATCGGATATTTTGTGTAGCTGCTGCTTGTTTAGTCATGCATATGGCCAGAAGACCAGTGGAAGATGCCTTTTCTACCCAAACCATCAGGAGATACATCATTACCTTGCCTTGCCATGCCTGCGCCTGATGGTCACTGCAAGACCTATGGAAGACAGCTGCACTATTTGCGGGGACGGGAGGGGGGGGGGGTAGCCTCTGGGGGCACATATATTACAGAAAGTGCAACCTGCAACTGAACATTTGCCACTCGTGCAGAAGTCAGCTCTTGTGATATAGTGCATCCGAATTCAGTCAGTAAGGCTTCTTCCTCTGCTTTTCCTGGTCCTCATCTGACCAAGATGGAGACAAGGCAAACGTAGATTTTTCGTCGCAATGTTCCTGGTCAGAATGGCTTCTTTGCCAATTCTATAAGCTCTCTATGCAGTACACGTCCACTGAGAGCACTGGTTGTTACTTGGTAAATGGGACTAGGCTGGGCCATTTTAAGCACACATGCAACATGACCCCAGCAGACTAGTGACACCTCATGTACTGGGACCTCACCAGAGACATTTCAAAGGGAAACTGCCTGGCGTAAGTCAAATAGCTAGGAAGGAAGACCTTAAGAGACAACTTCATCTGGTACGGTGGAATTCCAGTCACTGGCGGATGGCAATGTGGACTAGCTCCTACCAGGTAAATGGGAGAGGGATAGGCTGGGCTATTTCTATCTGCATCTACAACAGGACTTCAGCAGGCCCGTCAAACCTAATGTACTAAGACCCCATCAAGAACATTTCACAGGGAAACTCCCGAGTGCATATTATATAACAGAGATGGGGGGGGGGGGGCAAAGCAAAGATTTTAATATAATTTGTGTAACGTTCTCGATAAAGTCCTTGTAACATGTTGTGACTGAATATAGCATAAAATGTGTTTTTAGTTGTTATTCATCATTCTGTATCAGGAGTTTGCTGAATATATACATTTTGTATAATATTAACACATGACCTTCACCTCCTACAACCTCAAACGTCAACTTGGTATCACCAAGATAACGTTTGTTGGAAATGATACCTATAATGTGTTTCTGTTTCTCAGCTGTGATACCTGAAATGTGTTTCAGTTTCTCAGCTACAAAATAGCAAACATACCATTAATGAAAGCATTTTATGTCAGATAATCTTGTCAATACATTTCTTCAAACTCTCATTCAGCATAGTCCTTCGATGCTGTGACTAGAATCCACATCCACCCTGGAATGCTTTTGTGTTGCCATGTACCAGATAGAAACTTGACGGTTAGTTTTTTAACCGATATATCACTAAATGCAGTGATATTAAGTCATTCAAGATGCCAACGGTTTGACATCAGTAAGCTCCTTACTGCAGTAAAAGATTTCAGTATTGCATCACATGTTGACAAAATAAGGACACAGGACACAGCTTTTCACTAGGGATGAATAGCTGTTCTCAATTGCCAAACTGAGTTTGACTTATATTTAAATAACACTTGCGAGTCATATGGTTCAGTTTGTGATATTTTACATTTGCACCGACAATGTTTTCCATGACCTTCTAATCAAAATATGCCAAGTGCCAATGATGATATTCACGTCAATTATTTTCTTTAATTGGAAGACTTGATTATGGTTTCAGGATAGTTAAAGGCTGTACAAATTTTGTCCTGGGTATTTCAAATAACAACTAGAAAAGAAGATTTGCTTCATAGCAAATTTGTCTGGGTGCCTTTAAAATGAGACAGTTTGAAATGCTATACTTTGCCATTGTTCAACATAATCTAAATTCCGTGTATTAGCCTAATTTTTATAAATTAAAATGCTCACCTTTGGTTCTGGGTTCAAGGGATGTGGCCATGTCCCAAACTTATAAAGTGAAGTTTAAAATGAAACTACTATCTATAACAGTTTTGAAGCTATTCACAACCTTTTAATTTTCTGTATTTGTTTAATTTGCATGAAACATAAGCCTAGAAGAACTTTGGTTTATTGTTCATTGGATTGGGTTATGCCACAAACTCATAAATTGAAGTAGAAATAGCACCTGTATAATAGATTTGAAGCTATTAAAGATTTACATTTTGCATATTCACCTAATTTGCATAAATTAAAATCCTACAACTTTGGTTCATTGTTCATTGGATGCGGCTTTGCCACAAACCGACAAATTGAAGGTGAAATGGCATCTCTATGTACAATAGTTTTGGAGATATTCAACTTTTAAATTTTTCAATGCCCCTTATTAGCATAATTTGAAATTGTACAACTATGCTGTCCATTATAGTGGCAAGTGTCACAAAGGTATATATGCACATTGAATTTTTGAGTCCATCTGCAATAGTTTGGAACATATGGCGCTTTTAAATTTTTTGTTGCCTCTCAAATTTGCATGATTTTAAACATCATGACTTTTCCAAATGAAATGCACAATTTTGCTGGTTATGTCAGTCACCATGGTAGGTTTGGTGTTTTTTTTTCAATAGTGTCTGAAAAAAACTCCGGACCAACTTGGTCAGAAAGAGAAAGAAAGGCTGGCCTTTTATTTCCTTGTTAATTTATCTGAGATGAAAGACCACCTGTCCTATGTGACCACTTTTGTCTGGCATTACGGGTGGTCTTAAATTGCAGGTACCACTGTACAGTGAAACCTCTCTACAGTGGGCACCTTCGCGACCAGAGAAAAGTGCCCACTCCTCAGAGGGTGAGCCCTTCTGGGCAGTATTGATGAGTATATGTGCATGGACACTGTACACATATTATAATTCAGAGGGATGTGAATACATGCAGTACAAAACTGTCTTTGTTCCTTTATTGCATAAACAAATCTTAACAGATGCTGTCACAAAACTATATGTACATGTACCAGTCCTGTAAACTGAGACATGCACTATACTGACTCAGTATTGGCTGTGAAGAACAGCCTTCATCTCACTGGTAACAAGAAAACAAAGACATGAAAGTGTCCATTGAGATGACACAAGTCCACACACTTTTTCAAAATTCACCAAGTTGTAAAAACAGTCACTGAGGACTGTAAGTCAGACTTTGGTATGTCCAGCAAACTTAACTCTGTATGTAGTCTATTTTTTACAGAGGGTACACTCTGGCTTATTCTGCCTAGAAGTCCATGTCCTCTGATCCCTTGGGACTGATAAGCCCAGCAGACTCCTAGCATCATGCGAACTCTGACTGGTCAGTCTCAGCCATGGTGCACTTACAGTTCTGTCCAGCATTAGTGTGAACACGGATCAGATATGTTTCTTGCATTAACAGAAAAAGATTCTCTGTGTTTTATTGAGGACTTCATTACACAGTTGTTGGGAGTTCCCCCCACCCCTACCTCCCATTTGCCATGGGACCCAAACCTTTCAAACCATAAACCCAGCAGGCATGGCTAGAAGGCTGCCTAAGAGACAGTTTCAAGTATCATGAATGCAAAATGGTTGCCTAGCACCATGGAGGCTTATAACATGCAGTACAGCAGAAGCCCTTGTCAAAATGTGGATTGTTAAGAAATTCACTGAATTTAGCATACATCAAAATTCCCCTTTTGTTTGCATGCTATTGGATTTGCCAAATGTCTCAAACCTATGTGTGTAAGTCAGAACTTTGTGTCTTTCTATAATATTTATGAAGATATAAAGCTTTTAAAATTTTAATTGCCCATAATTTGCATAATTTTAAACATCATTACTATTCCAAGTCAGGTGCCTAATTTCACTGGTGGGTCAGTCATAATGGCAAGTTTGGTGGTTTTCGGAATAATAGTGTCCGAGAAAAACTCCAGACAAATTTTGTCATAAATAGGAAAGAAAGAAAGAAAGAAAGAAAGTAAAATGACCTTGATCTTTGAATTGTAGAGGTCACATGTAAATTACAAAAATGTGCAGTGGCGATACCTACAATTTCAATCCAATATGATCAGAATTCGATGGAAATTGGCTGAGGTATGACTGGATGAAAATTTCAAAGGTCTGAATGACCTTGACCTTTGACCTTTAGAGGTCACATGTAAGCTACAAAAATGTGCAGTGTCACAAACCTATAAATTGAAGATGGATTGGCTACCTGCACCTAAAATAGTTTTGAAGATATTAAAATTTTCAAATGGTTCTAATTTGGATAATTTTCAAAATCATCACCCTTCATTATAAAAAGACATGACCTCATGTCTGGACCCATAATCATGGCAGGTTTCGAGTTTCCAAATGGAATAGCGTCTGAGAAAATTGTCAGGCACAATTGCTAGTAAAGAAGAAAGAAGGAAAGTAAGAAGGAAGAAAGATGTGAAGGGAGGCAAGAAAGAAACTCAACAAAAACATAATGTCTGTGTTGGCACAGACATAAAAATGGGAAAATTTAAGACACACATTTTTGATTCACACGACAATGTATTTTGAGACTAGGTTTTTTGTCAAAAAAAATGTGCAGCGGTTTTGCCATTTCAGAAATTAATTTGGTATTTTGCACGCATCTTCAGCCATTCCAAGTTCGTTCGGTCAGTTTGTAGTTTGTTTCTGCCGAACCGGAAGTGACCGTTTTAAATTGGAACACAGGGGAGACACAGGATGTGAGCAGTGGATGGCAAGGAAACAGACCTCCATGTAGTCTTTGTTAACAGGCAAGGGCATGCAGAGTCAATTTTCAGCATAATCTTACACTTTAAATGTGTTTAGAGCATGTATTAACTTACAGTCAGTGGAACCGAGTAAACACATGTATTAAGTTTGTGGAACTGGAGTGCAACTTTGCATGCTGAAATTTTACCGCAAATTTTACCGGCTTAAAACGGTACCTTAGAAAGTATAAATCAATGCCCAGGCTAGGGAATGAATTGTTTATCTGGCTTGTGTGGAATGTGGGCACAAGAATGTGATTCTCCTCAATTTATTTCAATAAAGCATGGAGTGAAGTGTGTGGATAAACATATTGCACCATGCAATCAGCCCATGCCATGGTTCATAATTGAACCTGATAAAGGCACTCTCCTCTGAATCTTAATAAATATTTCCAATAATCTTTTGTGTGCAATTACAGTCAAGACAGTTTCCTACTCAGCTAATTATTATTGTAGGCCCTGGCTACTACTAAAAATTATAAATATGTGTAGAATTCTGTTTTGAATTTTGATTTTATTTGTCTGGTGGAGAAAAAGTTGAAATATTTGATTTTTTTTCTAATCAACTATGTCATAATTACATTTGAAAATTAGCACAAAAAACATTTTAATTTTTTTTTTTGCAGTCAAGACTAACTATATTTTTCTGTTCATATCAATAATTTTTTGCAGATGATATTTCATTGACACAAACAATGCTCATTCTACCTGTTAGGTACAATCAGTAACAACTGAGTCAATCATGGCTCTCTATAGACTGCAGATGACATGTGCAAATGTGTGCTAAAATTGTATATTTTTGTAAAGCATAATTTCCAAGATATCAGTTAAGTGATAGTCTTCATGTAGTTTTCTCTCTGTTCTATATTTTTATACATGTACTGCATTTCATCTGTGATTAGAAGGACAGGTTATTTACATTTTTTATTGATGTATGCCAACTGGCAGGAAATTTTAAAAACTATATACTCTGTTCACTGTGACAGGAAGAAGTTAATACAAATATTGTAGTATTGAAACTTTAACGGTTTCTCCATTTTATGTATCATATTAAATTTCAAGATAAATATTTCAGAAAAATGAAAGTTAAATTCTCAGGTTGTATCACATGTGTAATTTAAGATTTTGTCATAACGACTTTTACAATGAAATGCACTTCACAGTGTTCTTGTCTTTTATGGTTTGTCCCAGTAATTAGTGCCTTAGTGTCACTTTTACACATAGTGTACTACCATCATGAAACCTGTATAGTAAAAGCATCCCAATGGAAACTTAGTTCATAAATAAGTTGTGATCATGTCACGGGGGTTGCAGGTTCGGGTCCCGCTCGTTCCGAACATAAAATATATCTAGACTTGATGCTTTTAAAAATATTATTTAGGTTACCTCGCATGTTGAGGCTGTGTTTGTTAGATTTTCCAGTTTTTTTCCCTAAAGTTTAAGGCTGGCCACAATTGAAAAATAAATCTTGATCTGCTGGTGATAATACATTATTAAGCCATATGATTTGTTTTGCTTTTATCTGCGCATATATGTTGGGGGAGAGGAATAGGACATTAGAATCGTATGAAACACAACTAACATCCAGCCATGGCAGCTAGGTTCAACTGGTTTGAACATTTGTATTTTCCTCCTCATGCCCTTTATGTTGCAACCATTTATCATATTATCCCTTTAAGGTTCCCAGCCCTCTTAAGCGCTCTCTCCACTTTTCTGACCCAAAACACTGAAATATTGCTAGATTTTCTTCATTTTACCATACTTTTTTTACTGGATTAATATTCCAAGTGTATAGGTTTACACCTGAAGTTTATTGTAGGAAAATTTCTTTAGCGCCTTTGGTGCTTAAAAGGAATAATACGGTACCATTTTCTTATGTTCACCATTTGCTTGCTTAGGTGAATCAGTGGGCTGTTAGTATTTGCTTTCACATGTGTCCACAGCTGTCTTGCCGCCATCGGAAACTGAAGGCCCTTGAAGGGTTCTTTGAGCAGGCAAATTTGCCAGAGGTATCATCTTTAAGCGTGAAATGTTCAGCACACCTCAGGTTTCATCTTTATTTAAAAGATATTTGCCAGTTGCCTACTGTGTGGGCTGCTGGTTTTGCTGGCCATGCACTCACAGTCATCTCCTATTCGTAACAAACAGTAAGCCCTTGATAGTCTCTCTATATAGGCAGGTTTACCATAGGAGCATTCCATATTCGCTAGAGGTTTCATCTCTGTGCATAATTGTTCTTCACCAGAGGTTTTACGTTTATCTATAAGGTGTTCACCACAGGTTCACTAGAGATGCATCCCAAGTTCACCAGAGTTGTTCGCTGGACGTTCACAGCAACTAGCTAGTTCACCGCATGTTCGCGGTAGATTTATCCTGTATATTCCAGGGATATTCGCTGGGTATTTGCTGCCAGTTCACTGAATGTTTGCGAGAGGTGCATCCTATGTATGGTTACCAAAGGTATTCGCATGTTCGCAGTTAGTTCACTGCATGTTTGCTGCTAGGTCATCGCAAGATCGCCAGAGATGCGTCCTATTGGACCAGTAAAAATTGACCAGAATTTGGCCTTACCTAGACATTCAAGTAAACAACCAGATTTTGTTTATAAAATCTTCATAAGGGTCCATTGTGCTTGGGAAACAAATTCTTCAAGTTCAACCACAGGGGAATTGCTAATTTGAATAAATTAAGAATCGCCGCTTTTTGCAATAATGTGTATCCCTTTCAGGAGGCTTGAGCATAGGATGTGAATTGTATTATAAGTTAAATGTACAAAATACAGAATATCTGGGTCAAAATTGATCCACTTTCTTACCGGATGCTACTTAGCCGAAAACATCCTTATTTGCTTATCCAAGATGGCAACCAGCCTCATTTACATATCCAATGTGGCCGCCATATAACCATAATTGAGACTTTATTCTGAAAAAAACTTATACATTCAAAACTAGAGAGAGAAAAATATATATGATTCATCCCAATGTATACTATACACTTCTAGCAAGTTATAAATATTAATATATTTGTATCAAAAGTTACATCATATAAATATCGCCTTCAGGAAATCGTGCATATCAATAAGCATTGTAATAAAATATATTGCAAGCAATGGTTTAAATACATAAGTTTATATGATTAAAAACTAACAAGTGAATTTTTCTTTATGAAAATGCCGTTCTTTCCCTACCATGGGAATAAAAATGTACAAGACTGACTGTAGAACTTTCTAGTAATAAAATTATTATTATCATTTTTAATTAACCGCTCCCTTAGTCCATTTTGTCGTCTGCTGAAGTAGACTGCAACTCACACACTGATAAAAAAACTCCTCTCTTCCTAATGTAAAGTAGACACTCTACTTTTGAAATGTCAAAGGTATTAAGAATTAGTGTACTAAAGAAATAGTTGAGTACAGAAATGGAGTAAAGTACTATTTTGAAATGATTTTAAGTGAATAGATATGGATAGTGAGTGATAAAAAGATGACGGACAAATCAAATTTTCAGAGGGAGCAGTCCGTATTTTTCATTAATGGATGGATATAAGCAAGGATGCATACAGAAAGTATTGAATCTAAAAACAAATGAATGGATGTAGGACTACAGATTATAAGTATTTGTATAGACATGAGGACAGGTAAAGACAGGTGGCATTAGGATGGATGGAGTAGTAAAAATATGATGAGAACTAGAAAAAAAATTAACGAAGAAAAAAATTTGTAAACTTTAAAGTACTATGGCTCGGTGTACTATATTGTGGACCTGGAAATAAATCCCACTTTACTTCGAAACGAAGAACTGTTTCGATCCAGTGCCCACATAGATGATAGCACTGTATGTAAGCTTTCTGTTGATGCATTCTGTTATGATAAAATGCTGAATTTTTTAAACTCCCTTGTACTGTGTCCTAAAAATAGACCGACTTACGAAGTTTTTACGCTCATGTAGTGTTGCACTGCCCTCGTGTACCGGTAGGCCTAGACCTATTGGCGTGGCTTGTAGTGCTGATATTCCAACACCTCACAGATATTTGGTATTTTGAATGACAATTACAATTCAACGCGTATATAGGGCCTATGTCTGCCCTATCACCGACTCGTGAGAGTCCAGTACAAAATTGAATGTTTCAGGCCAGACATAGAAGGACTTCATAACATAGCCTACGAAACTTTGTGAATTTGCAGCAGAGAGTAGGCCTGCCTATATGTACATACATGTAGTTTCAGACCGCTGGTGACTGAATATTTATCAACTTTGAGGCCTACACTTTTTTTTTTTTTTCAACAAATGAAAACTATCTCTACATCATACTCGTTCCCAGTTGATTTGGGATTTATCTACTTTGAGGGCAAAATGCGATTTAATAACTCTGGGCCTACATGTCTGACATGAAGCAACATTAGGGACCGACCATTTGATGCTTAGGGGTGGGCTATGCATTTTGTATCAACCTACTTTTTGTTTTAATGCACACAAGATGTACATAATTTTTTCCCTCTGACCTCAACATACATTTTTTTTTTGGTGAAGAAGTTAGTGAGATGCAAATTTTCTTGAACTGTTTTAGGGTTAATATTTACAGTACAATCAATGAAGACGAAATAAACACAACACTTGGTATTTTGGAAAATTTACATTGTATATTGAAGGCATAAAGGAGACATGAATTTGTGCATTTTATGTTCACCAGTGAACTATGGTACTATAAGTTGTCACATGTTTGCTGAGCATAGTACGAAGTTAAACCTGACTTTTCCAGCCATACCGCATAGGGCGAAGCCCAAATGTGCTATAGCTGACTAAGACCAAGTAAAACTCGGTACTACGTGAAGCTAGCCTGTGATAACGATTTTATCATATTTTTAGTAATAATTATGTTGCTCGCCTGCTAAACCGTGATATAAACCGTATCACCTGTTTGATTTTCGTGCTGCACAAACTTTTCTGCTAGCACGCGAAAGCAAGGCTCGCCCGCTAAAAGGATATCGATATAAACCGTATCACCTGTTTGATGAAAATACTATGTGTTTGCTGCATGAGACACTGAGTGTGGTTATATATTTTGGAATAATAAACCAATCAATTCTGCTTATAAGTATTAAAAATATGATAATACAGCATCTTGTCTAGTCAACATGATCAACACAAACATGTATTCTTATTTGCGCAACCAAAATACTGTATGTTTCTTCTAATATATATATTTCCCTAATATATACGTTTCCCATTTCAGCTAGGCGACTGGTGCCAAAGGTTGCAGGTTCGAGTCCCGCTCGTTCCGAACATGAAATATATATATATATATATATATATATATATATATATATATATATATATATATACATATATATATACATATATATATATATATATACATATATATATACACACACACATATATATATATATATATATATATATATATATATATATATATATATATATATATATATGTATATGGTTGAAACATGCTAATATATTAAGCAGTATTGTATTTATATCCAATGTAGTGACTGTCTCAGATATACAAAGGTATACATGTAAAAATATAGTAATGCTGGAACAAGTTCTTGTGTACTTTGGATTCTGCAAAAATAAAGTGACATTCTGAAAAAGTAGTGTTTCTTGTTGTTATTTCTTCATATCCACATCTATATGTATCCTGCCAAACCACCAGCTAATTGTGGTCTGCACCCAATCTAGATGAACTAGTTTAGTAAATATAGTTAATAAATATATACCCAAACTGGATGAACCAGTTCAGAAAATATGGCATTAACTCATTCCACCCTGAAGGAAAAGTATAGACACATGTGTTTTACATGGATTGCGAATCTGGCAAAGCCTATATTAATCCCTCTCCACGGCTGAGATGTTGGCATATACTTTTCTACCTTTTATTGGTGGAGGAAACCAAAGATCTCGGGGAAAACCACTTTTCACGATCGGAGAGGTAGTTAACTCCAACCACATGCCGCCAAGGCCGGGATTTTAACACACAGGTCGCAGAATTGGAAGGCAAAAGCGTGGCCGCCCTGCCAACCGTGAACCCCGGAAGGAAGATTGGGGCAACAGCTTTCTTTGGCATGCCCTGGGCGCACTGCGCCCAGGCCACGCCAAGAAAAGCTGTTGACTCAGTCGACGTCCAAATGTTGCACTGAAAGGGTTAATTGCAGTTATTTATGTCTTGGCCACCCATGGGTGCTCTAGAGTCCAAGAATTGAACAGGTTTTTGTTACTATTATTGACGGAAGTTTTCGGTCCCATATTTATAGGAATTACAAGATTATCGACCCAAATTCATATTAAATATTGCATTTTCCTACCATTCTCGTAAATGCTTGCAACAAATTGACCATTTTGATTTATTCAAGCACCTGGATGTATCAAACAGATGGCTTGATAATAGCAACCTGATCTAAGTCATTCACATACAATTTTTATTTTTATTTATACTATGCATATGTTCATTATGTGAAGACTAATTTATGCAAGTTACTGCAATAAAGTGCTAAAAAAAACTTATCTACCAAATCTCTTATATTTTGTTGAGTTGATTGAGTGTATGATATAGTCACCTTTGGCAGAGCCTACTCTAACTGAATAGAGGCACTTGTTGTGAAATGTGAATTAAACCCCTACTCATGGGAACTTTGTTTTCCTTTTTGAGAAGCTTTCAACTGGCATCCACCATGTTTTTTTCAGCTCTGAAGATCGTATGACCTCTCACCCCTATGGGGAGGCTTGTCACAGGATAAAAGACTATTGTAGACTGATGGAAGTCGATGGAAGTCTACGGGCACTTGGTTTGAAAGTAATGTGCATACATTCCCCATGCAATAGTGTCCAATGGAAGAAAATTCAAGATCCACAATTTTATCAACAGGTCTTTCCAAACCACGATAGTACTATTAAAATGCTAAAATTACCATCATTGCCTTCAATTAATTAAGAACTATTTAACAATTGATGCTTCACATTTCTTTTGCTGGGGACAGGGTATTGATACCTGAGTGGCCGTGTGAAATTAAAACTTTAACAGCATTGTGAAAATCCTTCTCTTGTATTAATATTTAGATATTTTATGATATTTACTCTAAGTCTCAAATGGGTGGAGTGATGACTGCAGAATTCTCCTTAATAATTTGATATTCTGCATTTACATGTATAGAATTGCCATATCCATACTGGGTTACAGAATAATCTGCACAATGTATATAGCCTGTACAGCAATGGAACAAGATCACTCTTCTGCGTCATTCAAATTGGCATTTCGCCGCAAATGGTGGGCTCCCAAGTTCTCAAGGAAAGCTATTGACCCACTAATACACGGAATTTGATGGGAAAATAAACATTTTTTTTTCTTGGTTAGCCAAAACGAGAATAGGAACGTGGATGTATCAAATTTTTCGAGAAACATACATGTACGTATATAAAAAATCTAAATGCCACTATTGATACTATCTTTTTATTAAAGCAGTATTTTTTTAGACAGGAACGACGTCCTTTATTTTTTTCAGGTGATACTACGAAGGACATTATTTTTTTCAGCAATGTTGGGACGTACATATTTTTTTTTAAATAAAATGCATAGCCCTCCCCCCCCCCCTAAGTATCAAATGGTCGGTCCCTTACTGTTGTATGTAACCTTCCGGGATAAAGTTTGCAACATTTTCATTTCGCTGGTCCTTTTCTAAACTATTTCGGTGGTGTTCCGTACATCATTCTACATTGTACATAATTAGAAAGCCCTCACTGACTCCATTACCATGATGTCTTTCATTTGAGTAAATCTGTAGGTAATGCACTATGACCCACTGCTGAAAAGTTCTTGTTTAAAGTTTTGAATAGTCCTAGGCCTATTTGTGTGGGTCCCGATAAAACGTTCAAAGAAATCTCTATTTCTGCAAACGATGTCTTCAGCGGTAAACATGCATCCGGATTTACTGCTTCCAGTCTAAAATTGATTATTCAATCACACCAAGGAAAGACAAAACTCAAACACCATACTTCCTATTTTCCCCCTTTTTTGAAGTATAAGTTTGTATACATTGGTACTACGCGGTTATTTTGAGATTGACAAATTTCAGATCTACGTCACATGAAATTTGAACCGTAATTTTACAATGTTTTGTTTTTGCTCTAACAGGCTTGAAAGATAGACACTTCGTTGTGGTATATTGAGATCAAGTAAATCATACATCATTTGAAAGCGCTCGTTGAGGTCTATGGAAGTATGTTTTGACTAAAAATCTACCGGAATACTATGACTCATTTAGACCTGTTAGTATTTCTCGATCCTACAAATAATACCGTAGTTCTAGAAAATTTCAAGATCAATTTGATTTTGCTGTATGCGCGCTGGGACTCAATGAACAAAATCAAAATATGCAAAACTAAGTCTGTTTCAAATCTGATTATTTTTTTCTGGTCATGTATTTCCATAAACTGCGAGTAACACTAGACAAATACAAGAGGTAATTGATGGCAACAAAGAGACGTCACATTTTCATTTAGTGCCAACAGATTGATCATGCATTAGCTACCTAATGCAACTAATGCGCGAATTAAACAGGCATGAAAACTTAAAGTACTACAGTTATACATACATACTCTCTTTTCAGTTATCAATTTGACTTCCTCCTTTTCATTTCCTTTTTTCTAGCTATAAATGTATTTTCATTTTACATTTGGTGTTAATCAATTGTGCATATATTTGTCATAAGGTTTATAATTTGTTAATGTAAATATGTGTATATATTGTAAATTAGACTACGATTGTAATTTAAATGTCTTCGGCAACGGGGTTTTAATATTAAATGAATATATGTGAAATGAATTAAACTTTTAATGAAAAATTGAATAAAACATAGGTCAAAATGTTGTCTATGTTAAGTTAAAGGGCATGAGGATATTGTTACAAAAGCCAGCTTGGCTTCAGACCCTAGTACGGAAATGGGGAGGGGGGCACTTTAGTTTTGATTGTTTAAAAACGAATATAGTTTGGCTTTCATTGTTACAAATGTGAATCACAAATATGTGTTGATCATAAATGTGGAACAACACAGAGGTCAAAATGTTGTAAATGTTAAGGATATAAGGCAATAATATTATCCTACAGAAGCAGTTTTAGCTTCAGACCGCATACCACAATTTTTGTTTTTGCCATTTTTGGTCCTGATTATTGAAAGCACGAATTAACCTTGGGTCTCTTTGTTGCTAAAGTGAAGCAAGAACAAACTTTTAAACAAATATGTGGAATAAACCCGAAGTCAAATGTTGTGTATGTTAAGATAAGGGTATGGGAATATTGTTACAGGTCGAAGCTGTTTCAGTTTCAAATCGCAGTCTCAGATTTGTATTTTTGCCATTTTTAGTCCTTATCATTTAGAACATGAAGTAAGCTTGCCTCTCATGGTTATAAATGTAAATCAAGCACAGAAAGTTCAACAAAAACATGGAGTAAAACCGAAGTCAGATGTTGTGTATATTAAGATAAATATATGGGAACATTGTTACAGAAGCTGTGTCAGCTTCAGATTGCAAACCAGGATTTGCATTTTTACCATTTTTAAGTCCTAACTATTTACAAAATGAATTACCCTTGGCTCTAATTGATTTAAATGTGAATCAAAAACAAAAAGTTGAACAAAAATATTGAATAAAACTGAGGTCATATGTGGTTTGTGTTAAGATACAGGTATGGGATTATTATTACAAAATCTGTTTCAGCTTCATATCGCAGTCCAAGATAAGTATTGTTGCCATTTTTTTGGTCCTAATTAATTACAAAGTGAATTAAGCTTGGGTCTCATTGATATAAATGTGAACAAAGTAGAAAAAGTTTTACTGAAATATGGAATAAAACCGACGTCAAATGTTGTATACATTAAGTTCAGTGCACGGCAATATTGTTACAGAAGCAGTTTGAGCTTCAAATCATAGACCTCCGACCTCGATTTTTTTTTTTTTTTTGGTCATTTTGGTCCTTATTATTTAAGACAAGACATACGCTTTCCTGTCATTGTTATAAATGTAAATCAAGTAGAACTAGAAGTTAAACCTAAATATGGTATGAAACAGAAGTACGGCATTGTGTATACTAAGTAAAGGGCCTGGGAACATTGTTATGTAAAGATGCTGTTTTGGCTTCAGACTGCAGACCTAGATTTGTAATTTTGCCATTTTTGGCCCTATTTATTCAAATGGTAAATTAAGCTTGGCTCTTGTTGCTATAAATGTGCTTAAAAAGTAAACTGTTGCACAGAAATGCGAAATGAAACACTGCTCATATGTTGTATGTGCTAAGATACGGGTGTGGGAAATATTGTTACAAAAATTGTTTCAGCTTCAGATATTGTCCCAGGAGCAATTAAGCTTTGGGCTATGGACTGAATTTGGTCCAAGTTTCCCCTAAAAACCCTGTATGTAAGTAAGAATATTATAATACTGAGATCTTAAATGGAACGGAAATACCTGACAGAAGGTTATGATCACATAATAACAAGAGGTATAAATAAAAAATATGTAAAATGAAGGTTGTAAAGAAATCAATTTTTGTAATGCTGGCCATTTTCTCCAAAAAGGCTGTTTTTGCTAAACCTAATATCTCCTTCTCGAACAGTATTGGACCAATTTTGATAAATCTTGCATCGTTCATTTTGTCTCACACAGGTCTATCACAATAATACATAATATTAGCAACAAAAACACTTATAAATTTCTCTGCACCATTCAAGTAGCTATCGATTTCAGTAGGCACCCTATTTCCTGTGGCGGCCATATCAGAATTATGCAAACTAACTTCTTTCTTCAAGGTTCATTTTGGCTGAATTTTTTGTTTGTTTGTTAAGAGTGGCTATCAGAACAGTTTAGAGCGAAAATTGGGTTGTTAACTTGAATGTCCGAGTCTATTTCAGTTTCTACGGGACTATATGTTTACCACGGGTATTCACTGCATGTTCACTGCT
Source organism: Hermodice carunculata (assembly GCA_964020975.1). NCBI lineage: Eukaryota > Metazoa > Annelida > Polychaeta > Eunicida > Amphinomidae > Hermodice > Hermodice carunculata. The sequence goes on from OZ026617.1 coordinate 84,461,030, forward strand.
AATTCACCACATATTCGCTGCAGCAGCTCATTTACATGTCATTCGTAAACATTGCGCGAACATTCAGCGATTTCTCTGCCAATATACGGTTAACAACATATGCATGGAGCTGTAGATGTGTCTAAGCATTCGCTGATTGTTCGCTAGAAGAGTTCGCCGTAGAGTGATTTTGTCAATAAGGGATGTGCGAAAACTGCTTGTGCACTAATTCAAACACCCCAGGGATCATTATACAAGTCACCAGAAAGAATGAAATCGAAGCTCTTTGTCATATTGGGTATGCACCTGTCCCTTGGCCAGCAGTAGAGGCTGATTAATTGTGATTATGACATAAACATGGTTATAAAGGCAGGGGCTAACTGTACAGGAGAGGCATCCCCAAGGGTAAATATTCAAATCACCAGAGTAACATTACGCGGTGGTGTACCTTTACTGGAAGGAAGACCCGTCGAGTTTTATCTGTGGCAGAGTGTTCGGTCGATACCAAATTTAATATTAAAGGAGTTATGCTAGGCGACGGCATACGTAATTAACGACTCCGACCCAAGTGTTTCGCCGAGAGAGTCCACTGAACACTACTTTTGCTTCCGTATTGTACTTACTGCTGAATGATCTGACAAAGCCGGTCCGTCCACAAACACACATAGGGTAACAACTGCTGAACAGACTTACGCTGAGAAGGCACATTGGTTATTACAAGACAGGCATGAGAATGCCAGTCAACTAGAATGAAGCAAACACTGCAAGGATTCAGTCCTGACGCTATGAGTTTAGAGAAATCCCCACAACGTATTGACAAGCGAGTGGTGTTGAACATCGGTGGTACCAGGCATGAAACTTGGCTGAGTACGCTGGAGAGAATTCCTGGAACGCGCCTTAGTCTCCTTGCTCAGCTACAGGAAGCTGATGAAAGTTATGACGAGGACAGAGGAGAATATTTCTTTGACAAAAACCCGCGGGCTTTCGAAAGCGTGATGCAATACTGTCGCACGGAGGAGTTCCACGTAGATCAGAATTTGTGTGGAAATGGAGTCAAAGGTGTAAGTACAACTTTGTACGAGAGTAACAAAAACCACTAACTAATTGTTCAAGGTATTCTAACTGCTTGTGCAGAGGTTTTAGCTTTAGTTCATCTCTGTACAAGTCCTCATTTTTGAATTTGTATTAAGGATATAATTTGTATCCAAAATACCACTGAATGAAATTGAGTAAAAACGATCACATGTTGCTAATTTTCCTTTTGTTTGCTGTTTGGGTCGAACCCCTATGATGGGAATACTCTTCATAACAGATACAACTATCAGGGGGAGGAACTGCAGTTTGGAGCCCAAGGTTGACCCAATATGCTTTCTTCTCTGAATATTCCTTTGTCAGAGTGAGAAATAACCCAAAATGAAGAGATATGTGCTGAAAGCGTCCTTTTTCAAACCACGACCTAGAACTGTATCTAGTTAAGTGTTCCCTTTATGATATGCTAATTTCAGAAAACAGTGAAATACACACGGTTTACTCCCGAAGTATCTGCCAAAGAGGGGTATGTCCAGAGTGTATACCTCCTTGTGTATACCCACATATACAGGTATCAGCGGCTACTGGCAATTAGTCTTATCGTATCAATTAGCATAGACAACCCCAGTGACAACATCAATTACTAAACATGTACCATGGGTTTGCCTTAAAGTCCTAATAAGAAGGCATGCTAGCCAGAGGCAAAGCGAATTACTCATGTAACGCAAAAATTGACGACTCTTGAGCAGATCTTTGTAATACACGGTTTGTCAAACAAAAGGTAATGGGGAGAATGGTACATAATGTGCATACTGTGAGTCGGCTAATAGTGCCTTTTCGTCTTGTCTCCATTTCATGAGAACTGAAATAGTGCTGTTAGCTGGGCAAAAGTTGACGGATACAATGGGATCCCCCTATGAAGATCACATAACGGACTAAAAGTGGTCTTAATAGGGGAGTGGTCTATTTGGAACATAATCTAAACAATAAACAAAAATGGGTTTATGAATTAGTGGTCCTAATATAGAAAAGGTATTTTTGTGGAAGTGGTCTTAGGGATTCTACTGTAAATAGATGGTATCACTGGATAACATAATATGGCATGTATTTGGTAATCATGTACCATGGATAATCTCGGTTGACATTATTGAAAATTTAAAAGGCGCCCGTACTTCATAGTGGCACGAATCTGTTTTATGCCCATGCTTTTCTTGACAAAATTGATAATTTGTCTTTCTATCGTGGCAAGAAAAGGCTAATTCCAAATATTTCTGTCAGAGCAATATTGCCCTATATGCAAGCTCACACATTCAAAACATTTGCATAGTATCTAAAGCCATTTAAATTATACAACAGCAAAGTACCAACTGGAAATCTTAATCGATTTCTGCTCTGATAACACATATACATATAGAACGCCTGATGAACAGAATGAAATCCTTGTCTGCACACTGCACCGTCTGCCCTGCTGTTACATGGGTGGGTGTTTAGTTTGGTGACTGACTAGCAGCAGAAACTGGAAGTAGTAACTGCGACTGGTCAAGGGAATAATGGTCAATTGTCTTACTGTTTTATCACTCAGGTGGCATGGTCTCTTTGCAGTTTTATTACCGTTACTATATAACTGTGGGGGTACTATATATGGTATTAAATAAGCTGTACATGCCCAGACTCCCCCTGAGAGAGAGAAGGAGAGAGAGAGAGAGAGAGAGAGAGAGAGAGAGAGAGAGAGAGAGAGAGAGAGAGAGAGAGAGAGAGAGAGAGAGAGAGAGAGAGAGTGCCTTAGACCTCGATCATCATACGTACAAAAAAAATAAATGAAAAAACTAAATGAAATCTTTATAGCCATGAGCGAATGAAAAAAAACAGAGCTTTTGAATCACTTGTTATAGTTTACATGGAAACTTCAAGCAGGCATTGTTAAGTGTGTATCGTATACAACTTGCCAAAATCAGTGCAAAATTGTGTAAATAGCAAGATAGTTGCCAAAGTGTTTGCAATTCTCTCGTAGCGGTAACTGATACTTCTTTCATTATGCTGGCCCCTCGGACCAGTGGTCGTATCAGCAATGTGTTCGTTGTGGAAGTTTAGTTTAAGTCGCATCAGGAAATGTGAGATACCATATGGGTGGTTGATGAATTTTGTGATAACTACCTGAGACGGAACCAGCGTGGCTGTCACAATATTCACTACGCCCACCCTAACGATCGTTCACGTATTCTATGCAACGCAGAGTATATAATATACAAAGCCCCTGAAACTATTTATTGTCATACGTTCTGTTGTTTGAGACTGTTCACTGACCAGAAGAAATGAGTTGATAATGAGAATTGCTACTGGCTTCAATATTGTTACAACTCATCACCATACAATAACACACACACACACACACACACACACACACACACACACACACAAACACACACACACACACACACATATATATATATATATATATATATATATATATATATATATATATATATATATATATATATATATAGAGCCCTCGTTGCCAAGGAGCCACAATTTTTAATCATAAGGAATTTGAAGGTACATTATTTTGCAGATATTTTCAGTGTCTTGCTTATTTGTAGCTTTTCTTTTTTTTCTTCTTCTTTTCTTTCTTTTTCTTTTTCTTCTTTTTTCTTTCTTTCATTTTTTGTAGCTTTTCTTCTCTCTCTTTTCTTTTGTCGAGTTGCTGAAAATATAAACTTTAGAATCGCTCAAAAATATTTTTTTCTCTAAAATAAAAAAAAAAAAAATGCACGTACTGAAGATGTAGGAACGCAGCCTTCCAAGCTCTGCATGGTCCCAGCGACCTGATATTTTGAATGTGGTGATGTGCTGGGTCTGGATTCTGACCAATTCTGCATGGAAGGTAACAAGTAATAGAAATGCACTTGTATCGACTTTACAGTCAGCTATTATATGGCTGAGACTGGTTCGATGGGCGTGCCATATCAGTTATTCAAGCTTTCTAGCCAAAAACATCAGGATAACGGAGCGATGACACAGTAGGACACATTAAGTCATTTGTTGAACACACCCTGTATATATATATATATATATATATATATATATATATATATATATATATGTATATATATATGTATATATATATGTATATATATATATATACATATACACATATATATGTGTGTGTGTGTGTGTGTGTGTGTACAGACAGGCCTAAAATCACTTAAATATTTTTATCATCCGATAGTAAATGGAGTACGAACCACTGAATACGCATTTATTGGTTTCTCCAAGCTTGGATTGTAAGTTTATTATTTTACCCTTATTATGCATGTTCAAAAAAAATACTTTACAATGCGATACCAGTGTATTGTACATAGTTTGAAATTGCGACGTTCAGATAAGTTACACAATGTCAAACGGCGAAACTGCGTCATAATGCATATCCATTCAGTTGGCTATGTGTCAACGTATTTGTAACAAACACGGTGAACTTATTGATTTGTACGGATGCCAGAGCAGGTGCACTCAGGTGTGGCTGGAAGACCATTAATAAGCATTATAAGATGATCGGGTCATGATACGTCATTCGAATACACAGCATCATCATCACCCATTATTTTTTTGACCGTACTCATAGACTGAGAGTTCCATAAACTGAAACCAACTCGAGCATACGTAGACACAGAAACATCCCTAGGCGAGCGTCGGCCTGCGTTATGATCGATTTATTGGTCCATTAATGAAGGTAAAATTATGAGTGTTAGCACAGTGAATGTAAATAGATTATCACCAAAGCACGTTAATCTCTACCAGGTGTTGCAATATAACTTTTATTTCCATTGTGCCTAACATGTGGTCCGTAAAACGTGTGATTTGGTCAGAAGTCCATCTGAGATGAATTATTTAGATTAATATATCAAAGTACAAAAAGGCGAAAACACCGGGATTGCATGCGTGTACATACACAAATCACCCAAAGCAAAAGAACTTTTGGTTGCTCTTGACTTTCAGACATAGAAATTTGCCATGAAATGTGCACTATGAGATCATAAAATAAGCTTAACTATCGTATTGTGTGATACAATTTGGTTAAACGTGTCCCCGGGTAGTCAGTAAATCTGCTTTGTCAAAATTTCAATATGCACATTAAACACTAGAGAGTACCAAACAGGGGATGCATAGGTAAACAAAATGTTTTGATATAAATGGAAAACGATTAATTATTTTGGACAGCCATGCATATGGCAAACTTATGCCATGCTTGGACAAGGGAACAGTTATCTGTGTATGGTACTTTGTTTCCAAAACTTTTCAATGTTAAATATCATATAAATATAATTATTTTAGACCTGCGCAGACCAGTTGTCAGCATATGGCGCTAACTGGCGGTATTCGGCTTCAGCCTGCGGTGGTGGGTGGTTGTCAGCAGGAGAGACCAATTACAGGAATGAATTGTAGCTCTTACGCCGACAACCAACGCCACCTACCGCCGCCCGCCGCCGGCAACTGCCAGCTAACGCCCAGCCCACAGAGGGTTTATGCTGACCTCGGTGGGTGCCAGCGGCAGTACTACCGAGTCCTGCCAGTTTTCACCGTGTCCCACCGGCTACAGCTAAGACCTCCTAACTACTGCCTACATGCACTAAAACCCGCAGTGACATTTCGCTTGTGAAGACAACTTCTAAAAAAGCCCAAACCTGCAGGTATTCTGAATAGACATATATATACATGTATGCTTTCTTGAATATTCGACTAAATTTGTATTCAACTGAATTCAATGAATCAGATATTCCCATTTCCAAATTATGGCATGTTCACACATGATCATCAAATAAGCAGGCTTGAAAAGTTACAGAAGATATTTATTGTAAGTAATTGCAGAGCCTATACTTCATCTATCAAAGAAAAAAAATCTCAAAGTCCAAAAAGCTGCTGAAATGTTTTAAATGTCAGCACTTCAAGATTTATCTTAAGTGTACTAGCAAGGTAGTACGAAAATATTTTGAAAACATGCTAATAAACGTTGCTTCCGATGTACATAATTATCACACAAAACAAACAAACAGTGATTTTAAAGCTATAAAAAACCCTGTACCAGAAATCGTTTTCGACATAGGATTGCTGACATACTCAATTCTCACACTTTGTCAAAAAACAGCACACACAAGAATAAAAGATTTTCATTTAAAAGTATTTGGCGTAATACTGTATTAATCATACCAGTGAAACATGTACTAAAACAAACTATTACATCTGCAATAATATTGTGTGACGTCGTTCTGCAATATTTTCCCGAGCATATGTTGTCAATTTATAATGACATACCAAAAGTGTATGGACGATAAACAAAAACTTCTGCTGTAATCATACTTTGGTGAATGGTAACGCTTAAGGTGGAAGCTGTGAAGCTAGTGCACAGTGAGACTATCAACTTTGGATCGCAAGTACCCATTTAATTTTTTCACAAGTACATTATACCTATATATTTTCTGATTACTACTTATCCATAGATTTGCATCCAAAGAGTTTTTTTGGGTTTTTTTTGCAGGATTGGATTTTTTTTGAGATTTTATAGCATTCTTTCTAACTTGGTAGGATTTAAAAAAAATTTTGCGCAGAAGTCACACAATTTTTTTTTTTCAGTTGGAATCAGAAGAAATTTAAAATATATTTCCATGTCCAGGCTCGAATTCAATGGTTAGTCCTGAAATAGCATATTATTGAATAAAAAGTTATAAAAATTTTAATTTAGTCCTGACACCTTGTTAATTTTACTTCTATAAATTGCTCCAAAAATTACGGAAGGGGTTGTCAGAAAAAAAAATCCTAGGAACCGTTCCTGGATATGATATTTTTCTTTTAACGTGATAGACCAATTCGTACGTTTGTAAAGCGAGATACAAATAGTAGAGGTTGAGCAAAAAAACAGCTCTGAGAAAAACGCATTGAAAGAAAAAGTTGCCAATTATTTGGCATTTATGGCTGTAATATGACACATACTCCTCTCTTCTGTCTATTGTTTTAATTACTGTATGAAATAAACTTGTAGCTTTACCTCTGTGATGTTGCCATTAAACAAAAGTGTATTTTGTGGCTTAAATCTCGACTTTTTTAACTTGGGAACGCCACACTTGGCTTGCTTGGATGTGGGTTCACATGCGGCTTTCCTTATGTGGGGACCAGTCAGTGGATTGTGCTAATTTATTTTTACATCAATAGAAAATTTCAAAGTAGTCAGAACAATGGTAGTGATTAGTCTGAACTGGCCCATTCTTCTCTCCACGGCTAATTGTTTCCTATGAGTGACCCTTATCAATGGCTCAGTTAGTTTTCAGGGGTCATGGACAAATGACTGTGCAAACAATAACATGGTTCAGTATCATGCCCATGCAAACATATCCATGTGCCCGGCACTGCTTAAACTTTTCAGTTTAAACGAGATTTTTTAGATCAATTATCTAATATAAATTTTATGTTCACACATCTGAGTTTTTGGGAGCATGTAGTTTAAGTATCAGACTATACAAAAATATGAAAAAGTGATTAGAGGTTATCCAATGGTGCCTGCTTCAGATCCTCCACCTTAACAGGTTTCTTCTAGCTGGCCCTCGTGATAGGGGCCGAAATGGCTTTTGTAGCGGTCTTCCTGACTGCATATTTAATGGATGTTTTAACATAATTAATAATATCCTGCAAGCTGACTTGCATGCCCTTATATTTCTATGTGTAATGGTCAAATTAAGATGTTCGAGTATAAAAAGAAATAGATTTGTGCACATTTCTTACAAGTATTATGTATTGTACTTGTGTCTTTTTGTCCAGAACCACCATAGTAGTCATTACCCTATTCAGCATTCCGAACTCTTTACTCTCCATAAGATAGACTGTCACTGTCAAACCTGTATACATATAGAAGTACTATTGTCCATATTGCGGACATTCTTCTGCAGAATTTTGACATGGGCTGTATTAGCCCAAATAAATTGAATGGTCTTCAGCGGGTAACTGCTCAGAACAGGTTTCGGAGCCTTAAATCGTACATGTCTCTCTGAGTATAGCGGCTCCTGGTCCAAGCTAAATATTCAGCAAAGCCAACTCACATACTAATGAATAAATATGAACGTGCTAAATGATGAATTAGCTAAATACGTGAAGTTTTGCTTGTAAATGTGGAGCTTCATCATGGATGAAGAATACCTGTCAAACCAAACATAATTACTAAAGTGTATAGTACAATTTCAGATAACAATTTGACTTACCCTTGAACCAGTATGTACCCTTTCTAGCTAGAGAGCTTATCTTAGTTGAACTACCTGCCAGTATATAAGTGGAGTAGAAATAAATTTGGGCATTAAATTCAGTCCCAGCTATTGTAAAATAAACAGTTGCAGCTAGACCACCTGAACAAACCGAGGGAAGTCCTAACAAATACTGCAACAAAAGACCTATTTCGCTGGCAACCCTGAGTCAATGTTTTAACATAATCGGTCAGGTTTGTGACACTTGAGTGAATATTGTCAAATTTGAGTATTTTGTTTACATTGAGTAAATATGCACGGATTAAAATACAGCCACAATGGTCGTAACGTTTATGGTTCTATGGTACAGTATGTATATCTAATGATGAACCACGGAAGTTTTGTTGCCACTTGTGCAATGTACTTCTTTCACACAGACCATCAAACTAGAAAAGCCATATAAATACTAACAACTGAATATAAAGAAAGTAACAACACAAAAGGGCTGTACATTTTGATGTTTGTTTGCTGGTCAGGTTTTGAAAGAAATGTGGAAAAGCAGCATGCACGTTACTGCCCTTGTAATTTTTACCTTGTGAAGACCATTACACAATGGATTAATGATTTGTAGGAAAATTGTGACAATATTTTACGGTTTACGGTCGGCGGATTAAAATACAACCACAATGGCCGTAAAGTTTATGTTTGTATGGCTCATTGGAATGAATAGTCAAATACTATTTATAGAATTAATTCTTCGTTACAATACAGTATGAAAATAGACAAACAGACACACACACTGAAATATTATTATACAGGTCAGAATGACTTTTGATAGCCTCGAAACCCTAAACTATAAAAACACTAGGCGTGCTTATATATGAGACCTGTTGGTCAGGTATATTTCCCAGTGTCTGTAGATAAGGTATGATAATAATTTTTTGTCGTCTTCCCCACGCTTAGACCACGCTATTTCACTTGACTTCGTCGTTTTGGGAGAATATGATATGAAAAGAAGTACCACGAGGGAGCTGGGTTTTGGTCATAGGAAGAATACAAAAAAAGAAATAGATTTGTGCAATAGAATATTTTGTAACAGATTTAATACGTTAAAAATATGCTTTTTAATGACTAGACATGTATTTGATAAGACATGAAAAATAAATGCTAAATACATATTGTATATATTCCTACGCTTAATTTTCGCCTGCATTATATATTTTGACTTTGCATTTTAACATCGCATGGAAGAATGGCCGGGTCTCTTTTATGTCATGGACGAATTGCAAGAGGATGTTGTTTTCATATTTTGTCAATGTATGTTGTTGGGTGACTTTGGGCGTGGTTAAGAGCATCATCTGTTGCACATTTTGATATGATTGATTGTAATGTCAAATTGGTGTAAGAAGTATGAAGACGTGTGTTTAGAGCAGGATAAAGTGTATCTCTTACCGATTTTTACAAATCACAGGGACCGTTACTCATGTTATCCTAACTGTTTTTAAATATATTTATTCCACCTGAATAGCCCTATAGTTACATTAATCTAATCTAGGGGTTCTCCGGACATATATGATGTATTGACAAAAACTAACAGGACAAAACTGCATATAAAACGTAAATCGTGTCATAAACATAGATGATCTCTACTTAATATTTTCAACAGAATGAGACATCCGGAGCCAAACAACAAAATGCCTTGATTCATTAATAAAAGTATGCGCTGCTTTACATATGTTTTCGTTTAGTTTGGTTTCAAGATCTGGACTTCCTTCTAACAAAAGTTTGACAAAATACTGCGTATCGATTTTTGGGGAAAAAAGTGACGGACTGGCCCCTGGTTCCACAATGTAATGATATTGAACGAGGGCCAGCATATAGGTGGCAGTCCCAAAAATAATGTTCAGGTGATTCGATATAATTCCAACAGACACATAATGGATCAGGTAAAATACTCACTTTACATAGATGGGAACGCAGGTATAAATACCAAGATGCAGTTGTGCATGGCAAATATTCGGAAAACGTTGGCCAAAGGCATATATGGTTTAGGATTATCCCCAAACATTGGCAATTTCATGTTCTTTTTAAAGCGAGATAAAGTAAGTGACTGCCTTATATAGGCAGGTAGGTCGTTCCAAAAGTATGTTAAAAAAATAAATGGGGTTTCAAATCTAACTGATCAAAGTTTAAGTTGATGCATATTTTGTGAAGTTCTTACGCATCGGCCAACAGCATTCTGTATCACTGGTGGTATCAAATCAGAAAGATGTTCTGGTACTGTACTATTAACCATTTTGTAGAATAAGACTTATTTTACATATTTTCGCCGAACAGCTAGGGTTTCCCAAACTAAAACAATCAGTGTGACGTAATCCCTAAGTACAAATCCGAGCAGCATCCTACTGCACTGATTCCAATAATGTAGATAATTCTTGAGTACAATTGTTAAACAGAACACAACCATGTTCCAAAAATGGGCGCCTCACGGACTTATATAATTAAGATATGGCATTTTGAGAGAGTTTGTATTTCAATCTTTTTAAAAATGCAACTCCTTTACTTGCTTTGCCAGTAATTCTTACTATATGAACTTTCCACAACAGATTTGAACTTAATGTGATACTTAAATGTGTATAACTGGTATCGTCGGGAACTTGGACATAATCAAGAAACACAGGATCATGGACATGATAGTCGCGTTTTTCAGACAAGATAATTGACAGTGATTTTAAACCATTGTATTTGTGTCTTTTTGCCCAGAACCACTTCCTAGTAGTCAATACCTTATTTCGCAGTCCGAACTCTTTACTCTCCATAAGCTAACCTGTCCCTGTCTAACCTATATGCATATGGAATTACTATTGTCCATATTGCACACGTTCCTCTATAAAATTTTGACATAGGCTGTATCAGCCCAAATAAATTAAAGGGTCTTCAGCGGATAACTACTCAACATGTTTCGGAGCCCTTTACCCGTAAATGTCTCTCTGAGTAGCGGCTCCTTGTCTAAGCTAAATATTCAGCAAAGACAACCCACATAATAAAGAATAAATATGAACGTGGCAAATGATGAATTAGCTAAATACGTGAAGTTTTGCTTATAAATGCAGAGCTTCATTATGAAAGAAGAATACCTGTCAAAGAAACCATAATTACTAAATTTGTATAGTACAGGTTCAGATAAGAACAATTTGACTTACCCCTGAACCAATATGTACCCTTTCTAGCTGGACAGCTTATCCTAGTTAAACCACCCGCCAGTGTATAACTGAAGTGGAAACAAGCTGGGGGCTTATATTCAGTCCCAGTGATAGTAAAATAAACAGTTGCAGCTGGACCACTTGTACAAAGCAAGGGAAATCCCAACAAGGACTGCAACAATGGACATTTTGCACCAGAAATGTAAAACAAAATTTGTGAGGACACCTACCCCTCAAACAATTAAGCTCTATTTAACTGCCAACCCTGAGTCAATGTATCAACGTAATGTGTCTGGTTTGTGACATTTGAGAAAATACTGTCAATTTTGAGTAAATGTACACTAGGCATGTCAGAAAAGAATGAAAGTCATTAGCATTTATGCCAAAAACATGTTATCAAAACATTTTTTCTTAACAGGATTTTGAGTACAATTAGGCAAGCTTGTAACTGTCGTCAGTAGCTGCGTGCTACCTATAGCCCCTGGGGGTTTGTACTAACAGAAAACAAGCTAGCCTAAAATGTCTGAAAGGTGAACATTAAAACAGAATGATGCCAAAAGATAAAGTTAAGTAGAAAAACAGACAAGTCTAAAAACTGTAAATTATTGTAGCCAAACTTTCTAATAATCTTTGGATATTAACAGCTAAATTATAGGGCAAGTCAGAAAAGAATAAAAGTCATTTGTATTTAAGTCAAGAGAATGCAATGAAAATATAATTTTTCTTAAAAAAGATATCAAGCACAATTAGACAAGCTTGTAACTGTCGTCAGTAGCTGCTTGCTACCTATAGCCCCTGGCGGTTAGACCTAGCAGAAAACAAGCTAGCCTAAAATATCTGAGAGGTGAACATTAAAACAGAATGACGCCAAAAGATAAAGTTAAGTAGCAAAACAGGCAAGTCTAAAATCTCTGAACTTATTGAAGACAAACTTTCTAACCATATTTGCAGCAAAATTTGTAGAAATATTTGATCAAAAGTACATCTTTGAATCCTCTTGACTCAAGTTTATTGTAAATAAATTTGGTTCTAGATGCAAAGTCCTGAAATTTAGAACAAATACGACCAAATCTCAAAATCTGTGCCAAAAACGTATTATATCCAATAGCTTCCGAAATATTACTGTCCGGGAAAGGATAATTAACTACTTCAAAGTTAAACTCATCTATTTTGCGATAGACTTTAATACAAAACCTGTCATTAGTGACCTGAATATCCAAGTCCAAAAACACAGCTCTGAATTGTTACCCTCCAAAGGGATATTTTTCGGGTAAATTTCTTTAGCAATTTCACTTAAATTTTGTACATTTACGCAAGCAATGTCATCAATATATCTTGCGTTGTTTGATAATTTTGTAACCATTTGAAAGTCCTTTTTCATCAATTTATTCATATACTTAAATTCAAGCCAGCTTAAATATAAATCTGCCAGTAAAGGGGAGCAGTTGCTACCCATTGGAATGCCTTTTATTTTTTGAAAAACCAATGGTCCGCATTGAACAAAAGTATTATCCAAGAGAAATTTTACGGCATCTATCAAAGTTTTAACAGTGCAAGATTTAACGTTACTTTTTTAAAGTTTACTGTGTGACCAATATGCTTTCTTTGTATATGAATTAATATTTATTTATGGTTTACCATTGTATTATAACATTTTGCTAATTAATTCTGAAAGTGAACTTTTGACTTCTTCTATGGGTAGATTTGTGTACAGTGTAGAAAAATCAAAACATCAGATATTCTTTACCTTTACACCTTTGATTTTAGATACAAACAATGAAATGCTACTTTCCATAACTTCCCCCACATACATATTTGAGAGCATTTTGAACTTAATTTCATGCTGGAAGCAGTCGAATGTGTAACAATTTCCAAGAAGCGTGTGTCATCAGCAAAAAGACGAATATCTGCAGTGATTCCATCAACAATCCCATTTACATAGACCAGGAACAGGACTGGACCTAAAATGGATCCCAGAGGTACCATGGTACCCATGAAAAAGACTGGCCATGGATTGTAACTCTAGTGAACCTGTTCGAAAGGTTATCTCCCACCCCATGCCACCTGCTCGTCAAAAAAAAAAAAAGTTGACGGGAGTAGAAATAACAGACCATCGTGGCACACTTTGTCGAAGGCCTTGGAAACGTCCACAAATGCTGTTCTAACTTCATGTTTACATTTTAAACCATAATTTGATGTACAGTGCTGATAACCTGATTAACAGTAGGATCATTAACTTTGAATCCATATTGTTTTGAAGTTAAAAGACTATTAGCAACCAAATATTTATAAAATCTGGTATAAAAACAGACGTCCCGGAACCTTTGACACGTTAGATAGCAATGACACTGGTCTGTAATTAGTTTTAGTTTCGCGACCACCTTTCTTATATATGGGACAAATTTTGGACTTTTTATACTTGTTGGGAAATTTTCCACTGGACAAAGATAGGCCGAGCAATTTACACAAGGAATTAGGTATACTTTTAGCTGGTTTTTTTTAACAACGTGTTGCCAACCCCATCAGGACCAGTCGCTCTCGATGATTTAATAGCTGAATATAGTTTGTCGACGTCTGTTACGCTGACTGGGAATAAATCAAGTTTTGCTTCTGTGACAAGTCGTAAATCTGGCCAAAGCTGAGGATTTTCCTCCACAGGCAATTTATTTTGAGACGCAAAATATTTGTTGAAAATTTCTGCCTTTGCAATTAAGTTGGAAACCACACTATCATTTTCCATTAAAGGGGGAATGGATTGATGGACCTTACAACCCAGAATAGACTTGGTCAGAGACCAGCATCGGTTAATGTCTTGACTATCAATTTCCTCTCGCAATTAACAAAAAAGAAGCTTTAATTATTTATGTGTAAGCATTGACACCGTCATTGCGTAAGGGTTTGAAAATCTGAAAAGGATACATATTATCTTTTTTACCATTTCCGTGCACGGCGACGCTTTCTCCTCAAAATCTCCATTTCAGTATTCATCCATGGTTTGTCTTTTAGACGAGTTGAGACACCCGGATTAAATATAAATGCTTCCAGAATATCCACAAATATATCGAACCAAAAAGAAGTAATGTCGTCAATATCATCAAAAAAATTGAACTCAGTATTAGACAAACACTCAAGTAAATCATCGAAGTTGGCATTTTTAAGGTCCCAGATTCTACGATAAAAAGGTTTTTTCCTTGGAAAGGAGACGGCAAATTTAGCATAAATTACTGCATGATCCAAGTTTAATATAATTGGTTGCAGTGTTCCACTGTAGAGGACCAATCCAGGAAATTAGTGTATTCAGTTGTACGAGTCTGTTCATTTATGAGCTGTAGTAGAATATTTTGACTGACAATGTTTAAAAGACGCGTTCCCAATTAATTGTCCATGTGCCCTGAGTTCCATTCAAGATATCTCTCATTAAAGTCACCGGTAATAGTTAGGTTAGACTCAATAGCCAGTGATACAGAAGCCGAGGAAAAGGTGCCTCATATCAGCTAACTGTCCCGGAGGTCGGTAATAGACAGCGATTAATACATTGCCCCGCTCAGTTTTGATTTCGCCACGGACTTTCAGACGAGGGGGATTCAAGATCCGGCCGGTGCACAAAAGGTTGAGAATTACGAATATTCATATCTACACTCCCACCTGTACGGT